>ML396448.1:21951-134505 GCA_005239525.1 Nicotiana knightiana | reverse complement strand
TGCTGCATCTACCACAATTTTTGTTTGCGGATGGAGTCCTTCAATGAAAGTGTGAACTAACACGTCGTTTGTCTGATTGTGATTTGGGCAGTCTCTGAGTAGCCCCTTGAACCTTTCCCATGCTGAATATAAAGATTCACCAGTTTTCTGTCTAAAGGAGACTATCTCACTCCTGATCTTTGCAGTCTTTCCTGAAGGGAAGAACCTTGCCAGAAATTTTCTCGCCAGATCGTTCTATGTTGTGATGGAATTAGCTGGTTCTACCTTCAGCCATCGCTTTGCTTCGCCCAATATAGAGAATGGGAAAAGCGTGAGCCTCACATAATCTGGCGTGACCCCGTTAGTGATATAAGTATCACTAATCTCCAAGAAGTTCAAAATGTGCTGCTGTGGATCCTCGTGTGGAAGACCCAAAAACTACCCGTTTGCATGAAGTAGTTGGATCGTGCTATGTTTCAGCTCAAAATGCCCAGTGATTCTGGGCTTCACGATGCTGGAGGTGACATTAGCAATTCTTGGCATTTCCACCTCTTGAACAACCATGTGTTGTTCCTCTGCCATGTTCACAGGAAATCGGATGAAGTCCTGAAGATTGTCTGTATCTCTTGCTTCTCGCAATCTCCTGTGAAATGATCTCTCAGGTTCGGGGTCAAAGCCGTCAAGTCTATCCTGGCTTCTGACCCTACGCATTCACTCGAAGTTCCTGAGATTAGAGCAAAAATCACTTAACGTTAGACTCAATGAAATAAATAATTAAAGCAAGTAACTAAAAAGTAGTCTATATTCAAGTCCCCGGCAACGACGCCAAAAACTTATTGGTTCAAATCGTACACGTAAGTATACGTGGTCGTAGCAAGTAATATAATGTTAAATCGAATGTCGAACCCACAAGGACTTGCGTAAACTACTTATTGAATCACTCTAATTGCTATTTAATCGAGCCAAAACAAAATCCAAGAATATAACTAATTTATTCTACGATTATATGAACTAATTATCAAGTAACGAGAATATTGTTGTGTATTCAATAGAGACAAATATTCCAGGGTTGTGATCAATTCACCATTCATATTGCATTCTAATTAACTCTCCCTTTCATATAAATCACTCATGGTTGCTAATTAATCGATAATTGCTCTCGTAGCCTTTTCCCAATGTACTACTCACCTATTCTCAATAGATTAACGCCTATATTCCTATGAAATTAATCTATCAGAACACACTAAGATTATGATGTTTAATTAAGCACGGTGACTAGGTATATTCCTATCCTAACCATAAATCCGCTCCCCTGAAGGGTTAAGATTGCGTTCTCTTCACTTCTTCTCTAATCTATATACGGCTTTCCCAAGCATAACATAGATAGTATATAGAANGCAGAATTGAAGAAACAACCATATATTGAGCGAATTATAATCAAGGTTAAGTTAATATCGAATAACAATATTCATGGCTAAAACACAACCCCAAAACAATGGGTGTTTAGCCACTTATACTAGAATTAAACAATTGCATAAGGTTTGCATAAATGGAAAATACTAGATTAAGATGAAGAAAACTGATAATCCTTTGCTTCTTCAATGATCTTGTGTGTATATTCTCTCCAAAAATGGCATCTTCCCCTCAAAGTTGTGTTTTTGGGTCTATTTATATGTTTGGGACAAACCCTAAACGTGTAGGAGACTTCTATTCCAACCAGGAAACACTTAAAAACCTTTAAAACTCGGAGTTGACTGGACCAGGCACCCAGGCGTTAAGCCCCAAACGCCCCATTATCGCTTGGGCAGGCCTGGCGTTAGGGGACAAACGCCTGGCTAACGCCAGGGCCACCCTGGCCTTAAGGGCCAAACGCCCCCTTAACGCCTGGGCATGCCTGACTTTAGGGGCCAAACACCCGATTATGGCCCGGGTCACTTCTTTTCGACTCTTGAGCGTATTTTTGACGTTTATGCACCTATTTAGCTCGGCTTCCATCTCCAATTTACCTACACATGAAATAGACTCTTTTATGCACATATAACGTGTATTGTTATCACAAAATCACATAAAATGTAAGGTATATAATGCTTAAAACTATGAATTCTAGCCATGCATCAACCACCATCAAAGGGACAAACGGACCCTTAGCAAGTGGATAATGGGTTTTGAAGTAATGTGAAAGCCAGCCGTAAACATAATGGATGGGAAAACAAACTTGACTTGATCAAGTTGGGAAGAACACAAAACCATGATAAATACTCGCCAAAACTGGGACCGCAAGGCTAATCTTTTGCCCGCTTTCCATCATGCTTGCCATCTTAAAAGTCTCGGGACAAATGAAGTTTTCTGCCTTGGGAAACACAAAGGCACATAGCCAAATTGATAAAAATGCTGCTATATATGTGTCATATACCTCACGGTAAGCTTAGAGAATATAGCTTCTTGATCACTCGACCACCTAATTATCTTGGGAATAACTCCGTTAGGATTATGAGTCGACTTTAGGTGCGCAACTTTCTTTTCCTTTCGTAGTGGGGCAGGTTTATATATTAAAGCTTTTTTATACCAAAAAATTATCCACTTTATCAAGGAGATGGAAGGCATCAAATAACTACTCTCAAGATCGAGGAATAAATCTTATTTTTTTTCCGTCCAAACTGATGAGTTCTCTTGTCTCAAGTACCACTTCTTCGTACGGAGAACCCGCAACAGGAAGACCTCCAAGGATATGTAAGTCCGAAAAAGAGAGATAGTTCACAAGGCTGATGTAAGAAGCGTGTTTGTCTTGGGGCACCAAGCCTCACAAAATGCTTACAAAATGTTCGAGTTCCAGTCATAAGTGAAAAGTGAGGCATAGGCAGCATCGTAAATCTTTGATGTACTCAGCATTTGTTGGCTTCCACCAAGTACATCTTCATCCCATTCCCAATATCCTGGAATATGACGATATTCTCCCTCGATTGTTGTTGTGTTTCCCTAACGTACTTCACCTTGAATTATGCGACGCCCTAAATTTGGAAGGGTGCTAGAAATATTTACGTGGCGATGAATTGGAGCTTGGTGAGACCACATCTTTGACAATGGATTAGAAATACACTTGTGATCCAAGGTCCAGTTTTCTACTTGAAGAGAGTTCCTCAAAGAAGGCCATGAGGCTGTATACCGGCCAACTTGTGAGGTGTGAACTAAAAGCTTGGTTTGTTCTATGCCAGCTTCAGTCTCGATTATGAAATATCTAAGTGTGGAGGAAGGTGAGGTATAGTCTTTGAAATTTGCCATCTCTTCGGGCTGAAAAAAAAAAGTCATCAAAGTCCAAATCAAGAATATTAGAATGGGCACAAAGGTCTAAATGTATGAAATGGCCTCCGATAGTTGGGCCACATTGAGAGTAATCTCTCCGATAGTCGATTCACATTGAGAGTAATCTCTACGATAGTCGGGTAATTTTGAGAGTAATCTCTCCGATAGTCGAACCACATTGAGAGTAATCTCTCTGATAGTCGAGCCACATTGAGAGTAATCTCTCTGATAGTCGGGTCATTTGAGAGTAATCTCTTCGATAGTCGAGCCATATTGAGAGTAATCTCTCCGATAGTTGGGTCATTTTGAGAGTAATCTCTCCGCTAGTCGGGCCACATTGAGAGTAATCTCTCTGATAGTCGGGTCATTTGAGAGTAATCTCTTCGATAGTCGAGCCATATTGAGAGTAATCTCTCCGATAGTTGGGTCATTTTGAGAGTAATCTCTCCGCTAGTCGGGCCACATTGAGAGTAATCTCTCCGATAGTCGGGCAAGAATGAGTGCTCATCTCCTCACGCCCTATGATTGTCTTATTCATGTATGGATCGTATTGTTAAAAAAGAACATATCCTTCTTGTTTTACCTACAAAAAAGCCAAAAAGGATAATAAAGAGAAAAGTATAAGAAAAAAATTACCTTCGCGTCAATGCTTCCGAGTTCACAAAAGTAGACTCAAGTGGCCTGCAAATACTGCGAATGGATGTTCAACAAATACGAGCATGTGGGTTTATATAGATGATAAAAAGCCATTGTTGAGAGCTAAATATCGATGTGGGATTCTTCTATAATCATCTTCTAAAAAGGATTGGACTCTATCGAGAAGGAAAACTTGTAAAAATATCGTTCATAGTTCTGGTAGAATAAGAAAACGATTCTTGTTGATTGGCGTAGAGGAAATCAATTCCTTCTCTGACTTAAAGTCCTTTGACAATTGAATTACATGAAAGGCATCATTATTTCACCAACTATTTGAAGTCCTATGTATTTTCAAAGGTTATATGTGATAAAGTTTATTACTTGTCTCCAAAATGGAGGACAACCAAGGAAAAAAAAAATAATGTGATACGCACAATCAAATTAACCAAGCAGGTCAATGAAACTTAACTAGTCATGATGATAATTGACTTCTATCCAATTTCGACGTGCTACTCTAAGAATTAAGTTGAAGTTTGAAATGGAATTACGAAAATGGATTTCTTGGAAAATGTCATAAGAAGGTATGGACGTTGGAAGTATTATTGACTTTTGATACCAATCCATTCAGCATTATAAGAATCAAAATCCATTTACACTGCAAAGAGAGTGTACACAGAAAGTCTCAAGGAAATATCCGAGGTGTGCTCAAGTCATTTTATTTTACTTGTACTTCAAGCCTCGTCGTTGAAATTCAACAAGTTTGTTGAAGTAGGGGGGCATTTATAGGCAATTAAAATTTATTGAATTTAAATCTATAAGAAATTTGGATATAATCTCAATTAAATGTAGTTTAGTCCAAATAAATATTATGAGCTAATATAATTAGATTAATTATTCAAATCCAATGAATATAGATATAATAGATAGTTCAAAATGTGTTGGGCTAACCCATTTAATTGGGCTACGAATGATGAGCCCAATTTATTAAGTCCAAGATATCATCTTCCTAGAGGCCCAGTTTGGTGCCAGCTTGAAATGACGTGGCACGCCAAGTCAAATCGAAGAGCCAATAAGATCATGCCACGTGTCAAAATGACAAAGCATGCCAAGTCAAATTAAAGGGCCAACAAAACCGCACCACGTGTGCAAGTGACATGTTCTGGCCAATCAAATACGGTCATGTCACACTTCTATTTGATTGGTCGGAAAGAGTTTGTTCTTATCACAACTCCTCCCTTCCATAACTATAAATAGGGATCTTCATAACCCAGAAAAGAAACCAGAAGTTATAACAAGAAGCAGGAAAGAGCTTGTGGATCAAACGCTACAAATTTCTCTACAAGTTTCAAGCTTCAAACAATCAAGTTCAAGTTCAAGAAATCAAGTTCCAGCTCAAGAACAAAGAACAAGTCAAGATTCAAGGGGTACGAGTTCAAATCAAAGTTCGTGCTAGTTGAATTCAAGATCATCGTTCGTGAAAATAAATATAGATTCAAGATTGTCACGACCCAAATTCACAACCTTAGGGATCTTGATTGCCCCTAACACCACACTTGCTAGGCAAGCCAATGTTAGAGTTCGATTAGCTATTTTTCTTTGATTATCCATTTAAACATAATAAAATAAATTTAAAGTAAACTTAATCTAATGGTTTCCAAAGAATAACTCCAAATATAAAATAATAACCAAATAAATAAATCGAGCCACGAACTAATTATATAATTAACTCTAAGACTACCCCAGGGTCTGGTGTCATAATTCATGAACTACTAAGAATACTACAAAAAAAGGGCTGAAATAAATAATATAATTGTTTTGAGAAAATATAAAACAGTCTCTATGAACTAGAAGAAGGCTCTCGGGATCTGCGAACGTCGACATATATACCTTGTGTCTCCAGATAATGAATATCGGCTACTAAAAATATCTACTGCTGGCCGGTACTGGATCTGCAAAAAAGAGTGCAGAGTGTAGTATCAGTACAACCGACCCCATGTATTGAGTAAGTGCCGAGCCTAACCCCGATGAAGTAGTAACGAGGCTAAGGCGGGGCAATTATGACTTAACATGTGACAATATATGTATATAATAAAGTAATAAAATAATTCTACGCAAACAAGACCTATTCCAGGCCTCGGCTGTCACCAAATTTTCATACAACATTCCAAGTTTCCAAACTTTAATTTAAAATAACCAAATGTGCAAGATATGGGAAAACGGTAGGATAAAACAATAAACTTCCAAGCCTTTGTAATAAAAATCAACAAAACATAATTATCCTCCCTTATCACTGTCGTATATTTATAATTTCCCTGTCCACCCTTATCACAGTCATATATATTTATTTCCCCTGTCCACCCTTATCACAGTCATATATATTTATTTCCCCTGTCCACCCTTATCACAGTCATATATATTTATTTTCCTGTCTACCCTTATCACAGTCATATATATTTATTTCCCCTGTCCACCCTTATCACAGTCATATATATTTATTTCCCCTGTCCACCCTTATCACAGTCATATATATTTATTTTCCCTGTCCACCCTTATCGCAGTCATATATATTTATTTCCCCTGTTCACCCTTATCACAGTCATATATATATATTTCCCTGTCCACCCTTATCACAGTCATATATATTTATATATTTATCAAAATTTTTCACAATTTAGGCCAAGCCTTTCACAACACTTTTATCTCAACAATTGTAATCAGAAAACTGTACTTCTCATAAACTCATCAATATTATCACAAAAATGGAACCAACAGAAATACATACATATATATATATATATCGTAAAACAATGTCAACCCACTCAACATTTATGTAGACGTAAACATTGTAGCAAAGATGAGAATAACTTTACTATAATTATATATCCATGTACAAACATGGTCAACTACAAGACAATATGCAGTCACAATCCCAGCGAACTACAAAATGCATGTAACAAATGTGAAAACATGAATGACTATTTGCTTTATAAGTATATCAAGAATATGGACTCTGGAATCAGTCCGGCTCTTTCAATTCGCAACAACTTGTCTCAAGCATCCCATTTTAAGATCCTAAATTACTCAACGGAATCAAGCACCATCTTAAGCCAACCAGATTATGGTAGACCAAGAGAATCATATCTACTTAGTGCATACCTAGTAGCATTTCCCTCTTCTTTACGTGAGGAGCTCTCTATAAACCAAGGAATACACTAATACTTTTCCAAAAATAATTACAACCATACTTAACATAAATTAACAAGCCAAGTAATCAAAGAAACAAAAATGGACATGAAACAATTATAACCCGAGCAATTAAATTGGAAACGGGGAGGGGATCATGTAATCAGACAATTTGGTGGTGCATAGATACTCGTCACCTCACCTATACACCTCACACATGCATTTTCACATAACAATTAGGTTGGGGATTCCTATTCTCTCAAGTTCCTATTCTCTCAAGTCAAGGTTAAACCAAGCACTTACCTCAACTTCGCAGGCCACTCACTGTTCAATTATAGCTTTTCCTCTTGAATTCACCTCCAATACACTCGAATCTAACCATAAGTAGCTTAATATCATTAATTAATGCTAAAGGAACTAACTTTACTGAAAATTATAATTTTTCCTAAGTCTTCTAAAAAAAGTTAAAACCCGATCCCGGGCCCGCTTGGTCCAAACTCGGGGTTCAGACCAAATCACGTTTACCCATTCACCCCGAGCTCGAATATGCAATTAGTTTCGAAATACGACCTCAATTCGAGGTAAAGATTCGATTTTACAAAATTCTCTAATTCTATCCAAACCCTCAATTTTTACCATGAAAATTCTTGATTTTTGATTTAAAAGTGATGAAAAACATTGGGTAATAGAAATATAACAAAAAAAATATGAGTAGAGAATACTTACCCCAATCCCTATGGTGAAAATCGCCCAAATCCAAGCTCCCCAACTCAAAATATGACCGAATGAACAAACCTTAGTTTTATATATTTTTTTGCCAGTTATTCTGCCTCGTTTATCGTACCAAACGATCCCAAAACTCGATTTTTATATCTCCAATGGATTTCTTGTGAAATTCTGGTCAAGTTAGCCTTTTGAATCAGTAAATTTGACCTTATAATGAATGAGATATGTAAGTTTTAATATTTGCAAATAGTGCAGATTTTTAAATACGCTGTCAGTGGTAATTTCATAATTAATCTGAAAAATCTAGAACCCTTAGTAAAATGACCATAAAATCCTCATACGATGTCCAAATTCAACGATTCTTTTTGCTACGGGTCCGTAATTACGATACGGATCTTATACTTCATTCAAACCAGAAATAGGAGCTCATTTGTTCAATATGATATCATTCATGTTTAAAGAAATGACGTCGAAGCATAAGAAAGAACGAGCGCAACATAACCCAAACCTATTCGAAACTCACCCGAGCCCTCGAGGCCATAAACCAAACATGCACGCAAGTCTAAAAACATCTACGGACTTGCTTATGCGATCAAATCATGAAAATAACATGTAAAAGTAAGAATTAAACCTCAAAACTGATTATTTTTCTCAAGAACACTTCAATTACACTATTTCTCAACCGGACGTACGAATCACGTCAAATAAACTCCGATTGTCACCAAACTTCACAGTTAGTATTCAAATAGTATAAAAAATTTGTACCGGGTTCCGGAACCAAAATACGAGCCCGATACCAATAGTCTCAAACATTAATTCTTTTCTTTATTTCATTAATAATTCAACAAAACAATTTCTTTCAAAAATTGATTTCTAAGGCTTGGGACTTTGGAATTCATTTCCGGGCATACGCCCAAGTCCCATATTTTACTACGGACCTCCCAGGATCGTCGGAACACATATCCGGGTCCATTTACTAAAAATGTTGACTCAAGTCAACTAAAACCAAATTTTAATTCTAAAAATTATTATTTCTTATATTTTCACATAAAAGCTTTCCGGTTTCATGCCCGGACTGCGCATGCAATCGAGGTAATTAAAATTAGTCTTTTTATGGATAATAAGCCTAGAACGGAGTCTTAATTCATAAAATGACCCCTTGGGTCATCACAATCTCCACCTCTAAAACAAACGTTCGTCCTCGAACGGACATAGAAAATTACCTGAATTGGCAAAAAAATATGGATATCTACTCTGCATGTCCGACTCGGACTCCCAAGTCGCTGCCTCAGTGGGCTGACCTTTCCATTGCACTCGAACTGATGGAAAACTCTTAGACCTCAGCTGACGAACCTGCCGGTCTAGAACGACTACCGACTCTTCCTCATAAGTCAAGTCTTTGTCCACCTGGACAGAGCTAAAATCTAACACGTGGGACGGGTCACCATGATATTTCCAGAGCACAGACAAGTGGAATTCCAGATGAACTGAGGATAACCCTGGAGGCGACGCAAGTCTATAACCTACCTCCCCCACTCTATCAACAATCTCAAACGGCCCGATATACCTAGGGCTCAACTTACCCTTCTTTCCAAACCTCATAACACCGTTGATGGGAGAAACATGAAGAAATACCCTCTCTCCATCCATGAATGCCACATCACGAACATCGACATAACTCTTTTGACTAGACTGAGCTCTGCTTCTGTCTCTTCCCCTAATGGTAGCTGTCATTGGGGATTCATCTCCTATCCAGTTGTAGACGCTTTGCGCGTTGTTGAGATTTGTGAGAGGACGAGAATAGACAAGTTCAATCATCAATGGTAGAATAAATTTGCACGATAGAGTAGAATAGAAGTGAAATTGTTCTTAACTTCATAGCCTTTGAGAGATAAGTACAGACGTCTCCGTACCGATCCTTCAGACTCTACCAAGTTTGTTCGTGAATTGTGAGACCTAAGCAACCTAGTGCTCTGATACCAACTTGTCATGACCCAAATTCCCAACCTTAGGGATCGTGATGGCGCCTAACACCACACTTGCTAGGCAAGACAATGTTAGAGTTCAGTTAGCTATTTTTCTTTGATTATCCATTTAAACATAATAAAATAAATTTAAAGTAAACTTAATCTAATGGTTCCCAAAGAATAACTTCAAATATAAAATAATAACCAAATAAATAAACCGAGCCACGAACTAATTATATAGATAACTCTAAGACTACCCCAGGGTCTGGTATCACAATTCATGAACTACTAAGAATACTACAAATAATGGGCTGAAGGAAATAATATAACTGTTTTGAGAAAATAAAAAACAGTCTTTACGAACTAGGAGAAGACTCTCGAGATCTGCAAAAACCGACACATATACCTCGTGTCTTCAGATAATGAATAGTGGCTACTAAAAATCTCTACTGCTGGCCGGTACCTGGATCTGCACAAAAGAGTGCAGAGTGTAGTATCAATACAACCAACCCCATGTACTGAGTAAGTGCTGAGCCTAACCCCGACGAAGTAGTGACGAGGCTAAGGCGGGGTAATTATGACTTAACCTGTGACAATATATGTATATAATAAGGTAATAAAACAATTCTACGCAAACAAGAAAATATAACTACAACAATGAATAAATAAAATAACTTAATCGCCTATTCCAGGCCTCGGCTGTCACAAAAATTTCACACAACTTGTAACGACCCGACCGGTCGTTTTGAGTTCTAGCGCATCATTCAGTGGTTTGAAGTCGTGAGCAGATCCATTTCAGGTATTATGACCCGTGGGCGTGGTCGGAATTGAATTTCGGGAAGTTTAGAGTTGATTTGGAAAGAAAATTCTCAATTTAGAAGCCTTAAATTGAAAGAATCAACTAAGACTGGAATTTTGAGTAAACGACCTCCGAATCAGATTTGAAGGTTCCAGCAGGTTCGTATGATGATTTCGAACTTGGGTGTATGACCGGATCGGGTTTTGGATAACCCGGGAGCGTTTCAGCGTATATTATGGAAGTTAGCATTTTAGAAGAATTTCATAGATTTGGGATTGAAGTGCATTTCAGTGTTGTTCATGTCAGTTTGGGATTTTGAGTCTGGGAATAGCTTCGTATGGTGATTCTGGAGTTGGGAGCGTGATCGGAAGTGAATTTGGATGTCCGTAGATCATTTTGAAGTCATTTGGCTAAAGATAGAAATTTGAAGGTTTTTGAGAAATCCGGCCGGAAGTGGAAGTTTTGATACCGAGGTCGGAATGCGATTCTGAAAGTTGGAGCAGGTCCGTAATGTCGAATATGACTTGTGCACAAAGTTTGAGGTCAATCGGACGTGATTTGATAGGTTTCAGCATCAGATGTAGAATTGGAAATTTCTAAGTTCATAAAGTTGGGATTTGGGTGCGATTCGTGGTTTCGATGTTGTTTGATGTGATTTGAGACCTCGATCAAGTCCGCATTTTGTTTTGGAACAGGTTGGTATAATTGGACGGGGTCCCGGGGGCCTCGGGTGGATTCCGGGTGGTTAACGGATTAATATTTGAAGTTGAAGAAAGCTGAAGGTTGCTATCATCTAGTGTGGCAGCACCTGCGAGGATTTGGCCGCAGGTGCGGCTAAGGGCACCGCAAGTGCGACATTGGGCTAGAGCCAAGGAGGCCGCAGGTGCGATAAGGGGACCACAGGTGCGGAAATCGGCTTGGGCAGAATGTTTTAAAACAAGGATTCTTGGTTCATTTTCTTCATTTCTTCTTGGGCTTAGGTGATTTTGGGAGGCTTCAAAGAGAGGATTCCTTCATGCAATGTCAAGGTAAGTAACTCCTTCATGCCTCTAAGTTAAATACAAGATTTTATGCATGGATTAGGCATGGAAATTGATAGGAATTTGGGAAATTATAGAAGAAACCTAGAAAATAGAAATTTGGATTTTTAGACACGAATTGAGCATGAATATTTGAGTAAATTGTATATTTGAGTTAGTAAGGCTATGTGTAGAATATATCTTCAAGAAATTTCGGATTCCAGGCACGTGGGCCCGAGGGTATTTTGGTCATTTTACTAAGCTGGGTTGGGAAATTATATAATTTGGAATTTGTTGCGATATTAGAGTATATTTTCATTGGTTTGTCGTTGTTTGGATAGTTTTGGGGCGTTGTGCGTCCGTTGGATTTGTCGGAAGGGCTTGGAAGCCTGTATTGGAACTTCAGAGCGAGGTAAGTCTCCTTTCTAACTTTGTGAGGCGGAATTGTCCCCCTAGGTGAACTAATTAAGTATGTGTTACTATCTGCAGGGGCTACGTACGCACGAGGTGACGGGAGTCCGTGCATAGCTACTATATTGATTCCTTTGTCATTGTCTTAATTGATGACATGTTGATTTACTCACGTAGCCTGGGGGAGCACGAGCAACATTTGAGAGTTGTGCTCCGGACTTTGCGAGAACAGAAGCTATATGCTAAGTTCTCCAAGTGTGAGTTCTAGTTGGGTTCCGTGGAATTTTTGGGGCATGTGGTATCCAGAGAGGGTATCAAGATTGATCCTCAGAAGATCGAGGCAGTTCAAAGTTGGTCGCGTCCTACTTCAGTTACAGAGATCAGGAGCTTTTTGGGCCTAGAAGGCTATTATTGCCGATTTGTGGAGGGTTTCTCTTCTATTGCAGCCCCATTGACTAGATTGACTCAGAAGAATGCCCCGTTTCGATGGTCTGACGAGTGTGAGGCGAGCTTTCAGAAGCTCAAGACAACATTGACCTCAGCACCAGTTCTAGTATTGCCTTCTGGTTCTGGGATGTACACAGTATATTGTGATGCTTCACAGGTTGGCTTGGGGTGTGTATTGATGCAGGAGGGGAGAGTTATTGCTTATGCTTCACGCCAGCTGAAGGTTCATGAGAAGAATTACCCTGTGCACGATATGGAGTTGGCGGCGATTGTTCACGCTCTTAAGATTTAGAGGCACTACTTGTATGGAGTGTCCTGTGAGGTTTATACAGACCACCGTAGCTTGCAACACTTGTTCAAGCAGAAGGATCTTAATTTGAGGCAGCGCAAATGGCTTGAGTTGTTCAAAGATTATGATATCACCATTCTTTATCACCCGGGCAAGGCAAATGTTGAAGCAGATGCTTTGAGCAGGAAGGCAGAGAGTATGGGTAGCTTGGCTTATATTGTAGCAGAGGAGAGACCTCTAGCCTTGGACATTCATTCCTTGGCCAATCGCCTAGTGAGGTTAGACCTTTAAGACCCTCATCGAGTTTTAGCACATGTGGTGCTCACTCTTTTCTACCGGGGGAGATTAAGGCCGGACAATTCTATGATCCGTGCTTAGCAGAGCTTTGGGAGACATTGGTTCAGGGTAGGANCTAGAGGAGGCACACAGTTCTCGGTATTCTATTCATCCTGGTGCTACGAAGATGTATCGTGACTTGAAGCAGCATTTCTGGTGGAGGCGGATGAAGAATGACATTATGGAGTATGTGACTAGGTGTCTTAATTTCCAGCAGGTGAAGTATGAGCACCAGAGGCCAGGAGGCCTACTTTAGCAGACCTCGTAGTTGGGTTGCCTCGGACTTTGTGGAAGGTTGACGCGGTTTGGGTCATTGTGGATAGATTGACCAAATCGGCGCATTTCATTCCAGTAGCTACTGCATATACTTCTGAGAGGTTGGCCCAGATCTACATTCGGGAGATAGTCCGGTTGCATGGTGTGCCGGTATCCATTATATCAGATCGAGGTCCTCAGTTCACCTCGCACTTCTGGAGAGCATTGCATAGTGAGATGGGCACCCAGATAGACCTCAGCACATCATTTCACCCTCAGACTGATGGTCAGTTGGAGCGTACAGTTCAGATATTGGAGGACATGCTCAGGGCATGTGTGATTGACTTCGGAGGTCAGTGGGACTAGTTCTTGCCTTTGCCCGAGTTTGCTTACAATAATAGTTATCACTCCAACATTGAGATGGCACCTTGAGGCTTTGTATGGTCGGCGATGTCGTTCTCCTATTGGGTGGTTTGAGCCTAGCGAGGCTAAGTTATATGGCACCTACCTGGTGAGGGATGCCTTGGAGAAAGTGAAGTTGATTCAGGAGAGGCTCCGTACAGCACACTCCAGACAGAAGAGTTACACAGATCAGAGGGCGCGCGAGGTATCATTTATGGAGGGAGATAGGGTCCTGTTGAATGTCTTGCCTACGAAGGGTATTATGAGGTTTGAGAAGAAGGGCAAGATGAGCCCGAGGTTTATTGGTCCATTCGAGGTGTTGAGGCGAGTTGGGGAGGTTGCTTATGAGCTGGCCTTGCCTCCTAGCTTATCAGGAGTTCATCCAGTTTTTCATGTATCCATGCTCCGGAGGTACCACAGCGACTTCTCTCATGTGGTTGATTTCAACACTATTCAATTGGATGAGAGGTTGGGCTACGAGGAGGAGCCAGTTGCTATTATTGATAGACAGGACCGCCAGTTGAGGTCTAAGAGAGTTTCTGCCGTAAAGGTCTAGTGGAAGGGTCATCCAGTTGAGGAGGTGACCTGGGAGTCCGAGGAGGACATGCAAAGCGGATATCCACACATATTCAGCACTTCAGGTATGATTCTAGACCGGTTCGCGGACGAACGTTTGTTTAAGAGGCGGAGAATGTAACAACCCGACCGGTCGTTTTGCGTTATCGAACCCCGTTCCCCTAAATGAAACTTCCTATAGCGGATTTTTTATGATTTATGACTTGCGGGAACTGGTGGTCCAGGATTCAGAAGTGTTTGAGTGCTACAAGAACAATTGGTTCCTTAGGGTTGGCCTTTAAGGCCAAGTTTGACTTTGTTTAACATTTTGGGTAAACGACCTCGGAATCGAGTTTCATCGGTTTCGGTAGCTCCGTGTGATGATTTTGGACCTGGGCGTATGTTCGGAATGGGTTTTTGATGACTCGAGATCATTTCGGTGCCCAATATTGAAAAAAAGAAGTTCCTTAAGTTCCTATTGTGGTTTTGGACGTGTTTTTTTGTTATCGAGGTCCAAATGGAATTCTGAGATCGGGGATAGTTCCGTTATGTCATTTGTGACTTGCCTGCAAAATTTGGTGTCATTCCGAGTAGTATAGGTCGGTTCGGCGCGTTGTTAGCGAAGTCTAGAAAACTTAAAGTTCCTAAGTTTGGTTGTTGGGGTTTTGAGGTGTGATTATGAGTTTTAGCGTTGTTTTGGGTGTTCCGAAGGCTCGAGCGAGTCTGTATTATAATTTGGGACTTGTTGGTATATTTGGACGAGGGCTCGGGTGGGACCAGGGGCCTCCCGGGCACCCAACGGGGCTAAAAACCAGCTAAAATAGCTGCTGGTGCACCTGATCTGGTGTGACCGCAGGTGCGGTTGCCCAGCCGCAGGTGCGGGACCGCAACATCGCAGGTGCGACCCCAGGTGAGGTCCCCCTTTCTCGCAGGTGCAGACCAAAGTCCGCAGGAGCAGAACCACTGGTGCGGCCATCCCTCCGCAGGTGCAAACCCAGCCTTTCCCGTCCAGTTTCGCAGGTGCGAGCCCCAGCTCGCAGGTGCGAGACCGCAGGTGTGATCCCCGAGCCGCAGGTGCGGAATCCCTATAGGCCAGGCAGTGTATATTTTTTGAAACTCGGGATTTCACCCCATTCATTCCTTTTCCTCCACTATTAGAGTCTTGTGAGCTTGGGGAGAGCACACCACAACCTAGCTACTGTCAAGGTGAGTTAATTCCACTTCAACACTAGTTTAATTCATGATCTTCTAGCTAAATTAACCACTAAATCATTGAAAAGTCAAGCATTGGGTAATAATTTAGGGTTCTTGAGAAATTGGTAAATTACCCATTTATTGCTATAAATTCAAGTAGAAATCATATATTAATGATCCTTAGGCTTTGGGTGAGCGATTCCTCTGTGAGTTTTCGAAATTCGAGCGTGCGGGCCCAGGGTTGGATTTTGGGAATTCTCCAAGAATGATGAATTATTGAATAAATAGGATAATTTCCCTACTTTGAGCATGCATTGATATCATTGTACCATATTTGGCTAGTTGCGAGTCCTCGGGTGTAGAGTTCGGAGTTCGGGCGCATCCTTGGTCCGCGGGGTAGATTCGACACGAGGTGAGTCTCCTTTCTAACCTTGTAAGAGGGAATTGTCCCCATAGGTGTTATATATGTTGTGTGTAATTTTTTTGGGGGCTACATGCATACAAAGTGACGAGAGTCCGTACGTAGCGACTATCATGCTATGTCGGGTAGTTTTAGGGCTCACAAGCATGTCTCTATGTGCCTTATATGTATCTTTGGGTGTTCTTTGAGCTGCCTATTACTTTTGAATTGATATGGAAATGTGGAAAGTTGCATTTGAACTCCCAGTTGATTAATCCCTGTTACAGGTATAGCCCCCTACTGAGTTATTGATATTTCGGTATATATATGTACGTATGAGAGTCAGCACTCGAATGCAGGTATGATTCGCGATCGAGGGAAGCTTTACGATAAATCGCTATAAGTGTGTCAGCACTCAAATTGCAGGTATGATTCGCGATCGCGGGAAGCTTTATGGTAATTGTATATAAGTGTATCATCACTCGAATTGCAAGTATGATTCGTGATCGAGGGAAGCTTTATGGGAATTGTATATAAATGTATCAGCACCCGAGTCGCAGGTATGATTCGCGAGCGGGGGAAGCTTTACGTCTATTCAGTGTCTAGATATTTCCTTATGACTCCGGCCGATTGTCTTACCCTTGTGTGCGCTTGGCTATTTGGTACTGTTTTCATTAATATTGACTTGACAGATGTTTGGAGGAAAAGGAAAGTGTACATTGTTGCTTATTTTCTGTAGTTTTCCTGGATTTCTGTACTTGATAGGTATCTGCTGCTTACTGTCTCACATGTCTACTGCATTTCGTTATATCCTGTTTTGTATTATTACCGTTGGACCTTAGTGAGTGTCAAGTCGACCTCTCGTCACTACCTCTTCGAGGTTAGGCGGGATACTCACTGGGTACATATATATTTATGTACTCATGCTGCACTTCTATACTTTTGTACAGGTTCTGAGGCTGGTGCTTCTGGTTACCCGACCAGAGCTTGACGCATATTCTGGACCCGACTCCACGGTGAGCTACCTCCCTTGGCAATTCTCAGCAGTGCTATGGAGTTATCTTTTGTTCCTTTCTGTCTACTTCTCTCAGACAGTAGTACAGTTTGTATAATCTTTTGTAAATTCTACTAGTTCGCCTGTTGACTTATGACACTAGTTCCTGACACGCACACAGTGGACTTTATTTCGGGACTGTATATATATTGGATGATGATCATTGTGGCTATATTTACTTAAGTTGGTTAATGTTTCCACTTTTATTTAAAGGATCTAAGCTTAAAACTTTGGGAATAGGTGGGGTTGGTATGTTAAATAAGGATAACCTCACTAGTAAACAACTGTTGGCTTGCCTGACTCCGATGTTGGGCGCCATCACGACCTGTGTTGGATTTTGGGTCGTGACACTACACTTGCTGTGCATTTTATTGCACAGGTAATTTCATAGCAATGTGGAGGATTCAGAGACTTAGGCGAGCTGCATCATCCGGAGGCGATCCCCAGCTGACAGGGTCTCCCTCGTACTGTATTTATTTTTATTTTAAAATTTCCTTGTCCAACTTGTATTTCGGACAAGCTTTGTAATGATTGTATAAATTCTTAGAAATTGATCATGTACTTATGACACCGGGTTCTGGGGTTTGTTGGTATATATTTGCTAAAATGTAGTATTCAAACCATTGTTTTTAAACTAACAGATTTTATTTGGTTAATATGTAATAAAGTGAAAGGAAATGTTTTTCATAAATGTTAAAACAAGAAATTATTTCAATTAATTTATGATTTGTCTGCCTGACAATGGTGTCCGGCGCCATCATGGCCTTATGGATTTTGGGTCGTGACAACATGGTATCGGAGCTCTAGGTTCCCGTAGGTCTCACGAGTCATGAGCAAGTCTAGTAGAGTCTTGCGGATCGGTACAGAGACGTCTGTACTTATCTTCGAGAGGCTACAGGACTGTTAGGAGTACTTCCCTTATTGATTCCTCATCGTGCGATTTGATTCCTTTAAGGCTTATGCCTAAGTTTATTCTTACTCAATCTTACGCGTCGCGACTTGCTATGAATCAGGAAATTTGAGGAATTGAAATGGTGTTGTAGATGCAATTCGAGATATTTCCATGTGTAATTGGTGGGGGCTGCTGTTATGGCCCTGCAGAAGAATAATATGTTGTTTCAGCTCAGTAGCTGTGTTTCTGGGAGCCTTAAGGCTATACTCAGGTAATGATGATGCTTGCGATTGGTTATCGCGCGATGTCGATATGATGTTAGAATGCTTGCCCGTATGTTGGGGGTGATGAATGGTTTGAAGGGAGATCTTCTCAGAGTGTGATTTCAAGATTTCAGTATTTTAGTTCCGGAGGAGGAAAGGCATTTGGATTATGAATGGTCCGGTTAGGGTTGATAAGTAGTAAGACTTTGTGTCTTCAAGTGAGGTGGGATATGCACCTGTGATGTGAAGTCGTCGTCATTGATCAAATGGAATGTGTTAAGTGTGTCGGTGCTATGGGTTTTCGGTTGCGTGGGGTCAGAGTAGTGAGAAGAAGTATTGAAGAATGCGGTTTCCAGAGACCGTGAGGTGTGGTGGTTCAGTACCGGATAGGTGTTGATATTGAAGGTAGCTAGAGAAAGATGATCTTCAGAGAGTTTGAAGACGTGGTGATCTGCTGGTTTGAGAGCTGCAGAGAATGATCCTGAAGTGAGGCTAGGCGGTGGTTCCATTTCTAGGAGGCCAGGTGTAAGAAGCGGAAGTCGAGTAGTCGCAAAGTGGGGGGAGCGATAACATAGCTTGGAATTTGAAGATATTGTCACGCATCTAATGGATGTCCATGAGGAGCGGACGGACAAGTAAAGTTGGTAAATGAAGCAGGGCGTAGGATGGGGTATTGAAGTCGCAGAGAGCGTGCATTTTAGCGTCATTGGAAGGTGTCTGCGGGTGATTTCCACAGGTGGGTTATCTTCTGTGAAAGGTTAGCGATGTTGGCAGGTCTCAGTGAGGGGTTCTAGTGGCTATTCGGAAGGAGGCAAAATGTGTGAATGATGCTAGAGAATTTGAGTATTAAGGGAGTGCTAGCAAGAGAATTTGGAAGAATTGGACGGGTTGGTTGAGCAAGATCGTGTTATCAAAGGAGAAAGGATCTCGGCAGGGTCTAATGTGGTGCAAGGAGTAGCTTCGGGCTAAGTGGGGGAGTCCCACCATCTGCAGTTAGGTTGTAGGGTTGTCTTCTCAAAGGGTTGCGGATTGTCGGCGTGTTGGCAAGTCATTTCAGCTAAGTGAAAGGAGTAAAATGGTGATTGTGCGTGGAATTTGATGAATGTGTGAAAGAGTTGGCCTGTCGGACCAGGGTTAGGCTTGGAAGATTCAGAATTTATGCTTAAGGCATGGGCGAATTGTAAGGATAGTGACTCGGTCGCGTGGTTCCTTGAAAGGGGTGTTCATGTGCTAGAAAAGCCTTGGAGTTGATTGCATTCGGGGCCAGTCAGAGTAGGTGACTGTCAATAGCGGTCCTAGTGAGTTCAAAAGTTAAGAATGCGGCGTTTAAGGGTTTCAAACAGCAGTATGATCGAGAATCAAGATTTTGTAGAGTAATTTCTGACAAAAAGGAAGATGGTTGGAATACTCTATGATATGTTTCAGCATGCAAGATAGTATTGGAGGAGTGAGAGAAATGAACTCCGGATTATAGAAAGATTATCAGGAGGGTATGCGATGGGTTGCGAGATTTAGGCAGCATAGTCTCGTGAATCAAGGTCACTTGGGATGAGTTTGCTATGAGTTGAAGGAAGTTGCTATTATTCCTGAGGCAATTGAAGATGATTAAAAGAAGATAAATTGATTAGCCATGGTTGAAATGGCACGTTTGCGGAAGTGATCAGTTCCTTTGATGTGATTAAGTTATGCAGGTGATTTGTGCCGATGTGTGCGAGGCTTGTCTGCCGTCGTAACGGATTTCATGTGGGAGAATTTGAGTGCTATGGCCTGTCAGGTGTAGGCGGATCCTGGAAGGGTTATGGTGGTATAAACTACTACTTAAGGATTTGCATGTTGGGTGATTGTGGGAATTCACTCGTGTGTTGAGATGATACTCTTGAATTGAGTTAAGCAAAAGCTTTCTATATGATGAAGTGTTCACCCTATTGGTGGTTCAGAAGTTATGATGGAATTCTTGTGTTACCTCATATTGGCATGTTAGGTACGGTAAGCAGTATATAACTGGGAGTAAGAATAGAGATTGCGGTTCGGTGTTAATAAGGATGTCATGAGCTCGGGAGAGCAAGAAAAAGTGATTTGAAGGTTCAGAGTAAGCTGGTGTTACCTTCAGTGTCACCTGAGATGGATATTCGGTGGAAGAGGCTTTGTACCCTGGTCATGGGTTCTTGATGTGTCTTGTTGCCTTGTGTGGAAGGTCGTGGAAGCATGACCGCTAAAAGATTGTGTAAGCGTGACGTGTAGTCACTTGATGGATTGAAAATTTGGACTGAGTCTAAAGAAGTGCAATGTTGTGTATTTAAGAAGTTATGCCTGAGAGGCGTTAAGTTCATTTGGTTATGGATTGTGGGGTGTTTGTCCTGGCTATGATGGTTGTTCTTGCATATTATGAGAGGAATTGGGTTAATATGGACCCAGGTAAAAGCTATCAGCTTAGTTTGGTGTGAGCAAGGTGACTCGATGTTTGTGGATGGATTTATAATTAGTATCAAATATTAATTTAAACACCTACGAGGTAAATTCTCTCTTACAAGGCTAGGCAAGAGACTTACGTAGTTCTCAAGTTCACTTTCCGATCCACAAATCACTTCAAAAGCCTTAAGTTTGTGCCGAACAATCCGGAACTAGCCAAATATTATATAAATTAATCAATATTTATTCAAAAGTTCATAATTTACCTATTAGAATAATTACCCAACCCAAACTGGAAGATTCCTAAAATTCACCCCCAGGCCCACATGCCTGGATTTCAGATATTTTTGAAGATTAAATGTTACCCATAACGTCAAGTATCCATATATATATAATTTCTACTCAATTCCATAATCATTTTCATGGTCAATCCAATTTTTATCAAAACCTAGGTTTTCCAAACACCTCCTAAAATACTTACAATTTCTATGTTAAAATCTACCCATAATGTATGTATTAAACTTATATTGTGTAGAAAATACTTATATCAAAATGCTCGGTGAAAATCCCTCCTCAAATAGCTCTAAAATCAACCAACAAGTGAGAGAAATGAACCAAAAAGCCTAAGTCCCGACTTTTAAAACAATTCTGCCCAAGTCTACCTTCATCGCGATCGCGGACAAGCCCTCGCGATCGCAAAGGCAAAACTAATGTTGATACCCAATTTTTTTCCTCATATTTTTAAAATTCTCATATATACTTTCAAAATATATATTTGCATCATCATTTAGTTTACAAACCTATACAAGCATTTTTCTGTAATTTTCTAAAAGCTCTAGATTAATTTCTCTCTGCATTTTATTATATAAATATCTAATAATTATCCTTTAAATTATTTTGTGATGACATAATCATCCAAACTTATTATTTACACCAACATGTGGGTTTTATAATATTTTACTTCATTTTTCTATAATTGCATTTGTATTTTTAGGCTAATTGCACATTTCTTGCAATAATAGCCTATATTCATGTATAATTACATTATTTGCGCCAAAATAACTTTTTATACTTTTACAATGTTAAGTTAGTATCTTCAATCATTTAGTGCACAAATAATATTTTTTGTTATTTATTAATTATTTTTATAAATTATTTGATAAATATTGGGTATTTAAACAACAACCCAATTTTTAAATCAATTTCGGACCAAATGAATGGCCTAAAACACTCAAATGCCTAGCCCAATTACCCCAGACCAAAGCCAACGACACATGTCTAATACCTGGTTACGTCCCGCTTCTAAACGACCCGCCCGTCTAATTTTTTATCTCAGCCGTTGATCTCTCAAGATCAATGGCCATCGTCCACTTCCTCCTTTTTAATTAACCAAACCCAGAAACCCTACCCCATTTCCTAAAGACCGCCGCCCCTATTCTCTCTGTCACTCCTCTCAACTTCACCAAACCCTAACTGCCTCCCCCTAAATCCCTCTCCTAATCCCACCGATAATGGGATTCGATTACCATGCTCTTGCCATATTTGACCCCTTGTGGTACTGGTTGGTCGTTTGTGGTGTTACCTAAGTGCTTTCCTAAATATGGCAAGCAATATCTACCGAAATTGAACCAAACGTGGTTCGAATCTTTGATTTCAAGCATTATTTATTTTACATACGCTCAATACTACTGTGTGAGTTCGATTTTATTTGGATTCTGCTGATTTACACTTTCCCTAAAAACTTAGGGTTTACAGATTTTCTCTCTTAAATTGATGGGCATGTTTCTTTCCTTGTTTGTTGCTTAAATTACTCTGTTTCCTTATATGCTTGCTCGATTTTGACTGCTATATAAACCCATCCCCTTTCCCTTTTGGAGAGACTTTTTAATCGCTGAAATTTCCACTAAAAACTAAAGACCTTCACTCTGTTGTTCGATTATTCTCTTCTTCTATTTTGGCTCTTGGCTGGCTGAAAGCTCAGGCCACTAGAATTCCTATTTTCTAGACCTTCCTTGGGTGTGAGCACTGCCCTGGGTTCCTTGAAGCCCTTGGGAACTTGACGCATCTAAGGTTCTGGGTTATACTGATTTGTTGACGTTCAAAGTGATTCTTTGTCAATCAGTAACTGGTGAGTTCTTAACCTTTGCAATGTTCATTCTCTTATGTTCCTAATTAGCATATTCATGCCTCTGAAATTGCATAACCTAAGGTGTTTTCTAGACTATCTCTATGCATAACTCTACTTATGATATGAACCTCTCTAGCATTTGCTCATGCCTAGATTGTCAGTTCTAAAATGTATTTGTGTTTAACTTAAGCAATTCAGATTGTTCGAAGTTCGTTTAGCTTAATGTGTTGGTACTTTGAGTGTTTACATTGGTTATATGACATCCGTTTATCTTCTCCCTTGTCCTTGATTTTATAGTAATTGATTTGTGTATGTGTTATTCCCAATCTATGTTAAAACCCTCATTCTAGCTATGATTTGCTCCTATGATTATTTTTAACACTTAGCATGTCCTTACCATGTCCAACTCTGTACTCCATAGCAACTAGTTTCAACCTTTTAGAATAGCTTCTTAACTTTTGTTCCTTATAACACTTGATTCTGTTTTGCCTAATTGGTATGAGTTATACTGTTTAACCCCCTGGTGTTTAGCATAATTTGACCCTTAGGCTTGGACTTGTTAAGTTAATGTTCTGTTGTTTGTCTTATTTGGCATAATGCCTTTGCTTATTAATTTGTAATCACAGAAGCCATAATCCCCCCTTGCTTCCTATAGATATACCTTGCCTCACTGTGCTATGTGTGGACTTGCAACATTAACATGTCTCTTGAGTTTTTGTACCCTCTGTGTTGATATATTCATTGTGTGATCACTTTTGATATGCCTATTTCTAAAAAAAGCAAATGCACTTCTTCAAACTCTACTATTTGACTACTATTTTCATTCTCATTTGTTGTTTGCCTATTTCTAAACCTATAATTCTTGGCCGGCTGAAAGCCAAGGCCAATAAAGCTTTCTCTATTAACCTCCCTAGGGTGATCATTACTCGGGGTCCATTTTGAGAACATTGTGAACTCTGACCCACTAGGGCCTGAGGTTCTTTGGATATTTTTTGTTACTACTCAATTTTGTCCCTCTTTCTGCCTATTGAATGTGCAATTGGGAAATAGTGAAATTGGGAAATGGGTATCTCTTAATACTTCCATGAAAAAGGTAGAAAGCATGATCGTAGGATTTGTGTGATCTATTTGCTATCCGACATGTTATATGTAAATCTCTTTGTGCACTATTAGAAATCATGTCATTAGGGAATCACACACTCACATAATTAGTATGTTGTCAATGCATGAGTATTCTATCTATTCTTGTGTCTACTGCTATATGTTGCTAGACAACATGCCTATAGGAAAATAATTGCTAATGACTGCTCCTTAATCTTCTCGATAGATATCATGCCTATATGATGTTAACTAATTAATTTGCTATTTCTGTCTCATCGTCCATCTAGAAAGTATGCATGTAGGAGCTAAATGTGTGAAATTAGTTCCAACTGTCAATTTCTATAATGCATGCCTGTAGGAGCTAATTGTATGAGAATCAGTTCCAATCGCCAAATTTTAGAAATCATGCCTATAGGACATCACTACTCACTTTTCAAACACTATTTTATTATTTATCCACGCGATTATTAGGAAGCGTAATAATTTTAAGCACTTCTAAAGAGTTTCATTGCTCCTTATTGTATAAATCACTTAGATAGCATGCCTATAGATTTGTCAACTGATAATTTGTAATAAGCGGAGCGTCTGTCACTTACCAATTGGTAATTTAGAAATCATAGGTCTAAAAATGGCTTGTGCATCTGAATCAGATCATCTAGAAACGACGCCTATAGAGTTTAACAACTGAAATACCTTCAATTCTGAAAAGTGCCTAATATGTAAAAATCTGTTTGCGTGCATTTGTTTGCCTAATTGCGGAGGCTAATGTGAGCCTTAAATTGGATTTAATTGCAGTCCTATTTGTTTTGAATTATCGCCTAGTTTTAACATTATTGAGCACCCTAAGTCAAGTCTAGAACCACCCTAAAATAGAGGTCCAAATGCCTCCTGGACCACAGGTATGGGACGGGTAGTGCACGCATAAGACACGATTAGAATCAACTAGTGCGCTTTTGGTAATAACTTAAAGACAGTAATCGGGTAGTAGGAGATGATAGTTTGTGCCTGCTGAATAATACAAGTAACACCCCATCTTGAGGGAGTTACGAAGTATTATTTATGTTGCACAGGGTGATCCTTTAGGCTAAAAAACTTAGGACCCCTAATCTTATCTTTGAATCAAGTGTTTGTATTTTTCAATGTCTTTCTGTAATAAAATTCCCAAACTTCTTGTTTCTCTCTGTGTTTGTTTATCTGACTAATTCATATAATTCGAGTTCGGCCGGGACCCATAGTTGTGGACCTCGAGGAGTGCCTAACACCTTCTCTTCGAGGTAATTTTGAGCCCTTACCCCATCTTTAGTGATGCAAACTAGTCAAACCTGAGTCATATGAAAATAGGTGCCCTAATGCACCTTAAAATCATTATTTGGCGACTCTCCTCTTTTAATACCTCCTTAAAAGAGTTGTCACACGTCGAAACCTGATTTAGCGAGAAAAAGGCGCGCGACAACATGGCGACTCTCCTAGGGATATTTAGGCTCTTACCATAGAAAACTTTATTTATATGAATTAGTCTTCTTTGATAAACGTGTCCTTTTATTATTTTTGCTGTTACATGAATATCCCGCTCTCGTTTCCCTTTTTATTGCTGCATGCATACGCTTCCCATATTCTCCCTCTATATGAATACGTATTAATATGCAAATCCCTTCCCATATTTTCCCTTATTTGCTCAAATTTTCTCTAACATGCGTATTCCTTTCGTACTTATTTGCTCCAAATCGCCTTTTAAATTGCTACACCATGTCTCTCCCCACCCTTACTCGCTCTCTTACTTTATTACAACTTCTACATTGCGTGAACTAACTTCTTCCTGTTTTCCTTTCTTTTAATACTGCATTTACTGTTTTCATCATGCAAAATATTTGACAGCGTGTTGTTTATCTTTGTATAGAGCATGATCCACATCATACACCACTCATGCCCAATTAATACCATAGCGGCACTTGATGAGTGCGCGCGCTCTTCCAAAATCACCCTTTAAATTTGGAAAGGCTTGTTTACGGTAAGACTAGTCGATCAGCGGTGCAGTAGATGCATCCATGCCTTTCCCTCTCAAGTTATCCGCTTGAGAGTATCGGTCTAGACTCATCTACAAATCACACTATAATATTAACTGTGCATGCATCATGTCCAAACCCAGTATGGGTTAGAACGTTGTCCGCGTGATAGCCCGCTAAGCCAAGACTTGTCCAAAGTCTGCCGGGATTTCCTTAATCCCAATGGACACTATCACGATATGTGCATTATTTGGAGAAAACATGCCAGTATGCCGATCATTAATGTGTAAATAGTCAAATCCGGAGGGGGAAAGGGATAACTTTATTTGTTTTGCAGAAATGAGGCACGAAGTCCCCAGGTTCGGCATGGTTCAAAATATCCCAAATTTGCTGCTAGATTGGTGGAAAAACCTCTCACCAAGTGACAAAAAATATGTAAAAAGATTCCTCGGGAATCTACCTTTCTTATTGGACATTCAGCCAAACAATGCATTTATTGAGGCCACCACTATGTTTTGGGATGAGAAGAGAGCCGTCTTTCATTTTGGCGATATAGAAATGACTCATCTTTTAGAGGAAATAGGAGGTTTCGCTGGACTCCCATGGGATAGCCTTGGTTTGTTGGTATCAAAAAACCGCACTTCCCGAGGTTTCTTGAAAATGATGGGTTTCAAGAAAAATGACGAGTTACTCTGGAAAAAGTTTTATATACCATTTGAATTCCTTTATGAGTGTTATCGACACAGTAAGTCCTATCGCCTTTACCATGATGAACTTGCCATCACTTCTTTGGGTTGGACACAACGCCAGGTTTTCGTATTCATTGTTTGTTTTTTAGGAATGCTGATATTCCCGATAAAGGGAGAAAGGATCAACACTCGCCTAGATATGGTCTCTAGGACTTTAATGGAGGAAATTGAGGGGTAAACTTACACCATTTTCCCTATGATCTTGGCTGAGATGTACCGGACTTCAGACCGTTGCAAAAAAGGTATGGGCACTTCGAGAGTTACAATCTGTTGCTGCAGGTATGTTTGTTAGAACACTTTCAGAGAGGTGAATTCCGTCAAGAACTTCTGCGACGACCATGGAATGACCACATAGCCTATCACCATCCGAAGAGAATGACTTTTATCCCAAATAGGTTTGCGCAACCGGGAAACGATGTGAGCTGGGTGCATTTCTTCATCAATCTGACTGATGAAAAGTGCATTGGATGTTCGAATGGTTCCCTAGCAGCGAGTTGATCATCAGGTCGAGAGAGGCTCCTCATCTAGTGCTAATCGGGTTAAGAGGAATCTATCCTTATGCTCCTATAAGGGTTATGAGGAAAGATGGGAGGAAGCAGGTTATACCGCGAGTTTCCACATGGTTCAATACAAAGTAGACTTCAATAGGAACACCATTCCATTCAAGTTTGAGGCACATCATATGTGGCATCAAAAGATCATTGTGGAGAAAGATACCATCGAGCCAGATCGGTATCACGTCGGCCATGTATACTTCTATCCATCATGGTTGGTAGATGATATAGCGGGAGATGTCAAGCCAGGGATTGATATGAGAAATACGGTCATAGAAAACGCTGCTGAAGCACAAGTCAAATACAGAATGTTGTGCAAAAGGGTTTTGGAGTGAAGCCAGGCATTAGGAACATCATAAAGTGGACATGAGAGCAACCAACGAGTGGAAAATAATCTCTACTAAATCAATAGAGAGGTTGGAATATTTGGAGCAAGGTTTGATTGAGCTTGAGGGAAAGATGAGGAAAAGGATCTTAGACTGTCAGAATGCAGAGCGTAATGAAGGAGGGCATCTAGCAAGTGCATATCAGTTGTTGGACGTGCGCGACCTGGGAACCTGATTGATGAAGCTAAGAATGCCAAGCATGGAGAAGCTCCCTATGGGACCAAATATTAGGAATGATGTTTTATTCGATTTCTAGACTCGTTTTAGACTTCGATTGTATTAAGGCAAATTCCACTAGTGACTTTTTATAACTATTGTCGTTTTAGTAGAGATTTGGTTCATTTATCACATTAATGAAATTATGCAATTATTGGCATCAATTTTCTCCAAATCTATATGTCGCTTAGGCCTACCTCATGCACAATGAGGTCCCCAAATTAGGACACGAATTTATAATTCCGCAAAACGTGTTTAAATACTGCAAATATCCTCTTAGTAATCCTTACTGACTTGTTTACCTTTTGTTTTGTTTTCTTTTGTTTATTCCCATTCCTTAAGGTTGATTCGTGCATACTGGCATCATCAGCATATCATACCAGATCTAGAGGTCCTCCACCTCCTCCTAGTCCCAAAAGCGAAGGAAAATCCAAAATGGATTATATGAGCGGTATTAGGAAAGACAACGCTACACATGTAGAGAATGTCGAAACTTCGGATGGTCGGAGTACTCCGG
The DNA here is from genome assembly GCA_005239525.1 of Nicotiana knightiana. Classification (NCBI taxonomy): domain Eukaryota; kingdom Viridiplantae; phylum Streptophyta; class Magnoliopsida; order Solanales; family Solanaceae; genus Nicotiana; species Nicotiana knightiana. Next base: position 106,335 of record ML396448.1, on the reverse strand, counting down.
CACAGAACGACTTGGTCATATGGTTAGAATAGAAAATACTGGAGTTACAAGGGGAACTGGAGCAAGTCCGGAACTTGGCAAATCTTTCCCTCACCCTAAATGTCCCAATATCAACCAACAAAATGCCTAAAACCCAGCACCTCCCCAAAATACACAAAACCAACACCCGAAAAATCCTCCCGCACCTTATCAATATGCCACACCTCCTAAAAATCCCAATCCTCCACCAATACCGACCGCTCCACAACACCAACATCCAACCCAGTATCCGCAAACCACCACATATCACACTCCTCAAAATGCACCACAACCTACACCTGATCCCCAAAACTCAACCAACAACCACCACTACGCCCAAATTCCTGGAGTCCATCAAAGAAACCCCATATACATGGAAACCTTACCTCACACCCCACAACAGACCCTGTATACACCAGAGTCCATCGAGAAGGACCTGCTCATCAAGAATATGGCAGAGAAACTTAAGAATTTTACTAGCCGAGTCCAAGGTGTCGAAGGTGGTAAAGGCGTCGAGGGTTTGAATTATGAGGATTTATGTATTCAGCCGGACGTAGAACTGCAGAGGGTTACAAACCTCCTAAGTTTAAAATGTTCGACGGGATAGGTGATCCAAAGGTACATTAGAGAACATATTATGACAAGCTCGTAGGGGTTGGCAAGGATGAAAGAATCCACATGAAGTTGTTTATGAGGAGCCTCACTAGAGACGCCCTATCTTGGTACATCAGTCAATCCCCAAAGAAATGGGTTAACTAGGTAAGCATGGTGTTAGACTTTATGGATCAGTTCAGGTTCAATACAGAAAATGTGCCTGATGTCTTCTACATTCAGAACCTCAAGAAGAATCCAATAGAAACTTTTCGTGAGTATGTTACTCAGTAGAGGTCAGAAGCTGCGAAAGTAAGGCCATCACTTGAACAAGAACAGATGAATAAGTTCTTTGTCCGAGCTCAGGATCAAATTGGGAGAAAGAATAGAAGAGGGGATTAAGAGCGGAATTGTGACAAATTTTGAGGCACTCCAGGCTACAAACAAATCCATTCAGTCAGGCAGTATTTCTAAAAAGAAGGAAGTAGGGGCAATGATGGTGGCCCAAAGTCCAAATTCTCCTCTCACATACCAAACACCCCCACCCACATATCATCCTTCACCTCCCAAATAACAACAACCCGCTGCCACTTACCATACTCATAACACCCAGCCAACATACTACCACTCACCACCAGCCCGCCAAAACTACCAAAAACCTAGACCAAAATTTCGACTGCAAACCTCCTAGACAATACACCCCAATTAATAAACCTATCGACCACCTGTACGAGAGATTGAAGGTCGCCGGTTACGTCACTCTCATTCCCGCTGTTGCTATGGAAAATTTCTCCCAATGGATTAATCCGAACAAGACATGTGCCTATCACTCAAGCATGAAAGGTCATACTATTGAGGAATGTCACACTTTGAAGGATAAGATCTAGACGCTGATTGACACCAAGGTTATACAAACAAAAAAGGTTGCACCTAATGTCTGCAACAATCCTCTCTCGGATCACAGGGGCAAATGAGTAAATGTGATGGAAACTGAGGAAGAATGGGATCCGGAAGGGTAGAACTCATTCGTGAAGGGGATGATCCTAAAATACCCCCAGTCACTCTCACAACTATTGTGGTACAGATTCAGTCATGGATTGAGGTTGAAGTAGCCACACCAACTCCGTTTGAGGTTGAAGTAACAACGCCCTCAGTCGCGCCCACTCCGTTTGAGGTGGAAGTGCCCACACCCTTCACCATGACGATAGCACCTACACCGTCCTTTAAGTCCAATGCTATACCCTGGGACTATACTTCAGAAGTGAGAAGGAAAGGAAAGGAAAATATGGAGGAAACAGGTGAAGCACAAGGCATGACCCGAACGAGTAAGGTTTATACGCCCGACCATTTGGGAGGGACAAGTAAAGAAGCCAATTCTAAGATGACTATCATTGAGACTGACCCAAACTCTCTTTGGAGAAAGTTTCAAGCAAGAGAGTATTCTGTGGTTGATCATTTGAACAAAACCCCCGCTCAAATATCTATTCTATCACTAATGCAGAATTTTGAGGCACATAGGAATGCATTAATGAAAGTGTTGAATGAAGCCTATGTACCCAATAAAATTACAAGTGGGGAGATGGCCAACATGGTAGGACATGTATTTGAAATCCATAAGATCACTTTTCACGAAGATGAACTGCCGCCGGAAGGATTGAGTCACAACAGGGCACTGCATATCAAAGTGTAGTGTGAGGACAAATTCATTGACAGGGTCTTGATAGATGGGGGTTCAAGTCTCAACATTTGTCCATTGAACATTTTGAAGAGGTTGGGTAAAGGTTTTAATGAGATACTACCAGGGAGTATGAACGTGAAAGCATTCGATGGGTCAAAAAGGGCCATAATTGGGGAGACCAACATCTGTTTACAGATGGTCCTAACCTGGTTTGATGTTGAATTTCAAGTGTTGGACATATCCGCCACATACAATCTGCTGTTAGGACGACCTTGGACGCATGTTATTGGGGCTGTGGCCTCTACTCTACACCAGGACGCGAAGTTCGAATGGAATCGTCAGGAAGTAATCATTCACAGGGACGGGAGTAACCCTATTTACACCAATCCAACTATTATGGTTGTTGAGAATAGGAGGATGTTGGGTGGAGAGACATACCATTGCATTGAGCGTGTCAACGCGATTAAGAAAGATAAATGGTGGAGTAGCAAGATAGAGAGCATATTGTCATGGGCAGGGTATGAACCTGGTGGGGGTCTCGGTAAGAATCTCTAGGGTATCACTAAACCAATACAACTAAAGCGTCACAACCCAACCTTTGGACTCGGATATCAGTACACCTGGCATGAGTATAACGATTAGTCGTCGCCATGGCGTGGTCCTTATTACCCTATTGAGCAGCCGGTACCACATTTGAGCCAATCCTTTCATCAAGCCGACATGATGTGGGGATCTGAAGAAGATGAATTTTTAGCTGGCTTAAGAAATCTGTTCTTGGAAGATAAAGACATGGATGAGGAAGGCCTCGTCATTCAGATAGTGGAGAAGGGAGTTGTTCTCAGAAACTAGACCACTACACCATCACAGGCCCGCCGAGTTCCGGGTAGCCTGGCCACTAGCATCATTTATTTTGAAAATAATTTTTATGGGCATTTTAAGACATTTTCAGTATTTTGTTATTTTGTTTTGAAGCAATTGTTTGGATTGTTAAAATTACTTTTGTTTGACGTTTTGGTACTTATCAATGGTTTGCTATTTTAGTATTTATTATTATCATTTACATTTTCTCTCTATAGCATTATTATTATTATTATTATTATTTATCCTGATGAACCAACAAATCTGACATGTAATGAGACAATGCAACATAAGGATAGTGATTTAGAGTTTAACGACCCAGCCGGTCATTTTGAGCTCTAGCACGTCGTTCAGCGGTTTGAAGTCATGAGCAGCTCCATTTTTAGGTATTATGACTTGTAGGTGTGGTCGGAATTGAATTTCGAAAAGTTTAGAGTTGATTTGGAAAGAAAATTCTCATTTCAGAAGCCTTAAGTTGGAGAAATTGACTAAGATAGGAATTTTGAGTAAACGACTTCCGAATCAGGATTTGAAGGTTCCTGCAGGTTCATATGATGATTTCGTACTTGGGCGTATGTCCGGATAGGGCTTTGGATAACCCGGGAGCGTTTCAGCGCATATTGTGGAAGTCAGCATTTTAGAAGAAATTTCCTAAGTTTGGCTTGAAGAGCATTTCAGTGATATTGATGTTTGTTTGGGATTCCGATCCTGGGAATAGCTCTGTATGGTGTTTCTGGAGTTGAGAGCATGATCAGAAGTGAATTCAGACGTCCGTAGGTCATTTTGAATTCATTTGGCTAAAGATAGAAATTTGAAGGTTTTTGAGAAATCCGACTGGAAGTGGAAATTTTGATATCGGGGTTGAAATGCGATTCCAGAAGTTGGAGCAGGTCCGTAATGTCTAATATGACTTGTGTGCAAAATTTGATGTCAATCGGACGTGATTTGATAGGTTTCGGCATCAGATGTAGAAGTTGGAAATTTCTAAGTTCATAAAGTTCAAATTTTAGTGTGATTTGTGATTTCGGCGTTGTTTGATGTGATTTCGAGGCTTGAATAAGTTCAAACAAGGTATTAGGACTGGTTGGTATGTTCAGTTGATGTCCCGGGGGCCTCGGGCGTGTTTCGAATGCTCAACGGGTCGATTCGTGCCTTGTGAGGATTGCTTGTTTTTCTGGTGTGAGAGCAGCAGATATTTACACCAATGCGATCGCATGAGAAGGTCTGGGATCGCACAATGTAATTTGGGAGGCCGCTGGATTTTGGCTTATACGATCGCAGGTAAGTGTATGCGATCGCATAGTGCAATTTGGGAGGCTGCTGGATTTTGGTCTATGCGATCGTAGGTAAGTGTATGCGACCGCACAGAGGGAAAAAATGAGGCTTCAGGCTTATGGCTTGTGCGATCGCGAGGTTAAATGTGCGATCGCACAGTGTATATTTAGAGGCTTCTGCGAATTTGCCTATGCGATCGCGGCTACAGGAGTGTGATTGCATAGAGGGTTGGTCTGGGCAGTGAACTATTTTGAAACGGGATTTTGGCCATTTCCTCATTTTTTTCTCATGGTTGGGGCGATTTTGGAGGACCTCAAAGGGTGATTTTCATCAAGCATCAATAGGTAAGTGATTCCTTCTCATCTCAAGTTAAATACAAGTTATATGCATGGATTAAAACATGAAAATTGTAAAAAAATTGGGGTTTTTGGAGGAAAAACCTAGAAATTTTATTTTGGATTTCTACCACGAATTTGAGCATGGAATTTAGAGTAAATTGTATATTTGAGCTAGTAAGTCTATGGGTAGAGTATATCTTCGAGAAATTTCTAAATCTGGGCATGTGGGCCTGAGGGTATTTTGGTTAATTCACTGACCGGAGTTGGGAAATTATATAATTTGAATTGCTGCAACTATATTAGAGTACATTTTCATTGGTTTGTTGTTATTTGTATAGTTTTGGGGCGTTGTGCGTCCATTGGAGTCGTCGGAAGGGCTTGGAAGCTGGTTATGGACTTTCGGAGCGAGGTAAGTCTCATTTCTAACTTTGTGAGGGGCAATTGTCCCCCTAGGTGAACTAATTAAGTATCTCCTATTATCTTCGGGGGCTACGTATGCACGAGGTGACGGGATTCCCTGCGTAGCTACTATTATGCCATGTCCGGGTAGTCTAGGACCCACTAGAATGCTTTACTTGTTGTACTGTGACCTTGTCAATAAAATATCATGTGATGCTTTCAATTAGTATCTAAATCTCTGAGAATGATAGAGTTTACTTTTATTAATCACCTAGAAGGAGATTTGATTCTTCCTTGGATAATTGTGTTTCGGATAAACCTATCGAGTTTGGAACCCTGTCAAAATTGGCAAGTAAATCTCCAGAAAAGTTTTAAATACTATACTCATGTTTATTAAAAGGAGAATTTTATCACTTCATTGAACACCTAAATTTCCTGATAAAAATGTTGTTTATTGGTGTGAATATGTGTAACTTTGGGTGCCTAAGTCGCATGTATGATTCGCAAGCAGGATGACCCTGTATTTTATGTATATTCATATAAGCACCTGAGTTGCAGGTATGATTCACGAGCAGGTTAGCCTTATTATTATTATTTTGACCGTGTCGCATGATTGATTCGTGAGTGGGGAAAATAGATGCATCTATGATTCGGGCCGTTTGATCCTCGGCAGTGCACAAGTTATGTTTATGTTGGTTCATGTCGTTGACCCTCGGCATTGCTTGCGCATGATATTTAATGTGTATTTGCTGTGATTTATACATGTTTATCGGCCTAAGGAAGTTTTAATGGCCAGTCATGAGGAAGGAGAATTTATGTGTAAAATGTGAAATAAGTCTAATGTTTCTTATCCCGGATTATGATTTAAATTGTCAACTGAAATGACGAAAATTTAAAGTGTTAAATGTGGAAGGAGTTGATATTATTTATTCCTGATTTTAATAAATTGTCTATGACATTCATGCTTAGTGTCTCACTTGAATATATTAAATTTACCTCTATCAAGTGTGTAATTCGACCTCTCGTCACTACCTCTCTGAGGTTAGGCGGGCGACTTACTGAGTACACGTTGTTTTCGTACACATGCTACACTTGCTGTGCATTTTCAATGCAAAGGTACTTTCATAACGACATGGTTGGTCTGGAGACTTAGGCGAGTTGTATCATCTGGAGGCGATCCGCAGCTGACAGAGTCTCCCTCATATTGTATTTATTTCCATTTTAAATTCCTTGTCCAATTTGTATTTCGGACAAGCTTTGTAATATTTGTGAAATTCTTAGAATTTGCTCATGTACTTGTGTCACCGGGTTCTGGGATGTCTTTGGGATTTAACTGAATAAATGGAATAGTTACATGTCGTATTTATTTTATCCACGTCACGTCACGGCAAGTGCATTCCCGCAAAGAATACTATGCCTCGTAGGGTGTGAACTTTTTACTCAAATAGTATATAGCCTGCTCTTTTCTTCCCGTCTTATCGTGTTGTCCCAAGACACAACCGAAAGCTCCATCTAGTACGAAAAAATAGAGTAGCAGAGGTCTACCAGGTTCCGACAGGACTAGGACTGGTGGTGTGGATAGATATTCCTTTATTTTGTCAAAAGCTTTATGGCATTCTTCAGTCCAACTTGTTGCGATGTCCTTCATTAACATTTTGAAAATCGGCTCACAGACCACAGTGATTGTGCTATGAAGTGGCTGATGTAGTTGAGACGCCCCAAAAATCTCATCACATATTTCTTGTTCCTTGGAGGTGGAAAATCTTAGATAGCCTTGACCTTTGATGGATCCAACTCAATTCCCCAGCGGATAACGATGAATCCTAACAACTTTCCACCAGGGACCCCAAAAGCACATTTTGCAGGGTTCAGTTTCAAATTATACCTTCAAAGCCAATAAAGAACTTCCTCAAGTCTGCTATGTGATCTGTACCCTTCTTGGATTTGATGATGATGTCGTCCACATACACTTCTATCTCCTTGTGTATCATGTCGTGGAAAATGGTTGTCATGTCCCTCATATAAGTGGCTCCAGCATTTTTTAGGCCAAACAGCATCATTTTGTAGCAGTATACACCCCATGGCGTAATAAAGGTTGTCTTCTCGGCATCTTCTTCATCAATCCAGATCTGATGATATCACGCGAAGTAGTCCACAAAAGACTGGGGTTCATGCTTGACACAATTGTCGATTAGTATGTGTATATTAGGCAACGGGAAATCATGTTTAGGACTTGCTCTGTTCAAATCTCGGTAGTCAACACATACTTTGACGTTCTCATCCTTCTTCGGAACTTGCACAATATTAGCCAACCAGATTAGATACTCAACCACTCTGAGAACCTTAGTTTTGATCTGCTTGGTGACATCCTCTTTTATTTTCATACTCATATTTGGCTTGAAATTTCTGAGCTTCTGCTTTACAGGAGGACACATAGGATTGGTAGGTAGTTTATGATCAACTATAGATATGCTCAAACCAGTCATATCATCATAAGACCATGCGGAAATATCTCCATACTCTTTCAGGAAACGGATTTTACTCTTCTTTCTCTGGTGGTGACAGGTGAATGCTTATACGAGTTTCTTTGACTGTTTCAGAATTTCCCAAATTCACTATCTCGGTTTCGTCCAGATTGGACTTAGGGTTGTTCTAACAAATTTCCACTTTTCTGACAATATCCTCAGGTATTATATCTTCTTCTTCTATTTCCTCTGTGTCACGACCCAAAATCTATTAAGGTCGTGATGGCGCCGGACACCACCGCCAGGCAAGCCAATCTTTAATTAGTTGATATAATTTCCTATTTTAACATTTTATTTTTCGAAAATTGTTACCTTTCACTTACAAGTCATAAAACGAATAAAAATTTATCAAATACATACGACAGGTAACTATTCCATTTATTCAGTTAAATCCCAAACACATCCCAGAACCCGGTGACACAAGTACATGAGCAAATTCTAATAATTTCACAAATATTACAAAGCTTGTCCGAAATACAAATTGGACAAGGAATTTAAAATGGAAATAAATACAATATGAGGGAGACTCTATCAGCGGCGGATCGCCTCCAAATGATGCAGATCGCCTAAGTCTCCAGAGCAGCCACGTCGCTATAAAAGTACTTGTGCAATGAAAATGCACAGCAAGTGTAGCATGAGTACGAAAACAACATGTACTCAGTAACTCGCCCGCCTAACCTCAGAGAGGTAGTGACGAGAGGTCAAATTAGACACTTCCTAGAGGTTAATTTAGTATATTCAAGTAAGACACTAAGCATGAATGTCATAGACAATTTATTAAAATCAGGAATAAATAATATCAACTCCTTCCACATTTAACACTTTAAATCTTCGTCATTTCAGTTGACAATTTAAATCATAATCCGGGATAAGAAACATCAGACTTATTTCACATTTTACACATAAATTCTCCTTCCTCATGACTGGCCATTAAAACTTCCTTAGGCCGATAAACATGTATAAATCACAGCAAATACGTAGTAAATACCATGCACAAGCAATGCCGAGGGTCGACGGCCCGAATCAACATAAACATAAACTGTGCACTGCCGAGGGACCTTACTCATCATCACATTGTTGCGGCGTGCAACCCGATCCAAATAACATACCCGTGGCAGCGTGCCACCTGATCCCATCATAAAATTCACATAAGGAAATATGCACGGAGCTGAATTGCTCACTATTACAAATTACTAAATATCGATCATAACCACGCTAAGTGCATAATACCATCCAGGGGAGACTAATAAAGCCATATGCTTACAAAACTCAAGCACAACGGAGGTGCAATATATATATATATATATATATATATATATATAAATATATAGTCTGGATCTCAAGAGTTGTCCTGCTCACATAACATCATCACTACGCGGAGATCTCAACACATAAGAAATTATCAAGCCGTTTCACAACTCACACGGCACAATCATATTATCACATGAATTTGAGGAAGACGGAACAACATCTGTTGTANCACGATAAGACGGGAAGAAAAGAGCAGGCTATATACTATTTGAGTAAAAAGTTCACACCCTACGAGGCATAGTATTCTTTGCGGGAATGCACTTGCCGTGACGTGACATGGATAGCTTAAAAATTGAGGCACTACTTCTGTGCCTATACCATATATCTCACATCAAGGATGGATCCTCTAAAATACATTTTCCGGAAACACATGCCTACAGGGAAGTTGGAAAAATGGCAGATACTGTTGAGAGAATTTTACATCGTCTATGTAACTAAAAAGGCGGTCAAGGGACAGGAATTAGTGGATCATCTGGCAGAAAATACTGTAGGAGGAGAATACAAACCGTTGAAAATGTATTTTCTCGATGAAAAGATATCATTTGTAGGAGAAGAGATCAACAAAACCTATGACGGTTGGAGAATGTTCTTCGATGGGCTGCAAATTTCAAAGGAGTGGGTATCAGAGCTGTTTTGGTATCAGAGACAGGTCAACATTACCCGGTATCTGTAAAACTCAGATTTTCGTGCACCAACAATATGGTAGAATATGTGGCCTGCATCTTGGGGCTCAATTTGGCCATTGACATGAACATTCAGGAATTGTTGGTAATTGGTGATTCATACCTTTTGGTACATCTGTCACTAGGAGAGTGGGCTACAAATATATGTATTATGTGCAAGAGTTGATGAAGAGATTCACAAATATAGAGTTCAAACATGTTCTGAGAATCTAGAATGAGTTCGCAGACGCATTCGCCACCCTGTCTTCCATGATACAACACCCGGACAAGAATTTCATCGACCCTAGTCCAGGAAGGATCTATAATCGGCCGGTTTATTGCGCTCATGTTGAAGAAGAAATGGATGAGAATCCATGGTTTCATGACATCAAGGAATACTTGGAAAAAGGAGAGTACCCGGAGCATGCAAATTATACTCATAAACGTACACTTCGAAGATTATCTAACCATTTCTTCCAAAGTGGAGGAATTCTGTATAGAAGGGCTCCAGACCTAGGATTATTACAGTGTGTTGATGCCAAAGAAGCTTCCAAGCTACTCGAAGAGATACATGCCAGAACTTGCAGACCACACATGAACAATTTCGTTTTAGCCAAGAAGATATTAAGAGCAGTATATTTTTGGATGACTATGGAAACAGACTGCATCAGGTATGTTCAAAAGTATCATCAGTGCCAAATACATGCAGATATGATACGGGTGCCACCAAATGAACTCAATGCAACAAGTGCACCTTGGCCTTTTGCCGCTTGGGGAATGGATATCATTGGTCCAATCGAACCCGTTGCTTCAAATGGGCACAGGTTCTTTCTAGTGGCCATACACTACTTCACAAAATGTATTGAGGCTACATCTTACAAANCTACTGAAATGAACATGCCTGGCTCATACGGAGCCCATAATCATATTTAAATTCATCCACAAACATCGAGTCTATCTTGCTCGCACCAAACTAAGCTAATAGCTTTATCTGGGTCCATATTAACCCACTTTCTCTCATAATACGCGAGAACAACCATCATAGCCGGGACAAATATCCCACAATCCACAACCAAATGAACTGAACGCCTTCCAGGCATAAATTCTCAAATAAGCAATATTGCACTTCTTTATACTCAGTCCAAATCTTCAATCCATTAAGTGAATACATGTCACACTTATACAATCTTCTCGTTGTTATGCTCCCACGACCTTCCACACCAGGTAACAAGTCTGCACACCCGCATCACCGACCACACTAATATTGCAAAACACTTCAAGAACCCATGACCAGGGTACAAAGCCTCTTTCCCTGAATATCGATCTCAGGTGACACTGAAGATAACACCAGCTTACTATGAACTTTCAAATCACTCTTTTTCTTGCTCATACGAGCTCATGACATCTTTGTTAACACCTAACCACAATCTCGATTCTTACTCCCGGTTACATACTGCTTACCGCACCTAACATGCCAATATGAGATAGCACAAGGATTCCATCATAAATCCGTTTCCTGAAAGAGTATGGAGATATTTTCGCATGGTCTTATGATGATATGACTGGTTTGAGCATATCTATAGTTGATCATAAACTACCTACCAATCCTATGTGTCCGNGATGAAGAGATTCACAAATATAGAGTTCAAACATGTTCTGAGAATCTAGAATGAGTTCGCAGACGCATTCGCCACCCTGTCTTCCATGATACAACACCCGGACAAGAATTTCATCGACCCTAGTCCAGGAAGGATCTATAATCGGCCGGTTTATTGCGCTCATGTTGAAGAAGAAATGGATGAGAATCCATGGTTTCATGACATCAAGGAATACTTGGAAAAAGGAGAGTACCCGGAGCATGCAAATTATACTCATAAACGTACACTTCGAAGATTATCTAACCATTTCTTCCAAAGTGGAGGAATTCTGTATAGAAGGGCTCCAGACCTAGGATTATTACAGTGTGTTGATGCCAAAGAAGCTTCCAAGCTACTCGAAGAGATACATGCCAGAACTTGCAGACCACACATGAACAATTTCGTTTTAGCCAAGAAGATATTAAGAGCAGTATATTTTTGGATGACTATGGAAACAGACTGCATCAGGTATGTTCAAAAGTATCATCAGTGCCAAATACATGCAGATATGATACGGGTGCCACCAAATGAACTCAATGCAACAAGTGCACCTTGGCCTTTTGCCGCTTGGGGAATGGATATCATTGGTCCAATCGAACCCGTTGCTTCAAATGGGCACAGGTTCTTTCTAGTGGCCATACACTACTTCACAAAATGTATTGAGGCTACATCTTACAAAGTTGTAACCAAGAAAGTCGTCGCAGATTTATTCATGGATCGTATTGTTTACCGATTCGGGGTGCCAGAATCCATCATCATTGACAATGCCGCCAACCTCAATAGTGACTTAATGAAATCTATGTGTGAAACATTCAAGATCAAGCATACAGGCCTCCAATGAATGGAGTTGTGGAGGCCGCAAACAAGAACATCAAGAAAGTATTGAGAAAGATGGTAGAAAACCACAAGCAATGGCACGAGAAATTATTGTTTTCTTTATTATGGTATCGTACCACAGTCCACACATCAATCGAAGCAACCCCTTACTTTCTGATCTACGGTACTGAAGTTGTCATTCCCGACGAAGTTGAAATTCCTTCTTTAAGAATTATACAAGAGGATGAACTCAGTGATGCAGAATGGATACGAAATCGCTATGAACAATTAGATCTTATTGACGGGAAAAGAATGAATGCGGTATGCCATGGTCGACTTTACCATAACAGAATGTCCAGAGCTTTCAACAAAAGGGTTAGACCTAGACAGTTCACACTGGGGCAGCTAGTGCTGAAGCGGATCTTCCCGCATCAAGATGAAGCCAGAGGCAAATTTTTCACCCAATTTGCAAGGGCCCTACATGGTTCACAGAGTACTAATAGGAGGAGTGCTCATACTCGCAGAAATGGATGGAGAAATTTGGCCAAAGCCCATCAAATCAGACGCAGTCAAGAGATACTATGTTTAGATTGTTTGCATTTCTTCTGATGTAACTGAACTACGCTTGACCTGATTCCCATTTAAGAGGGGATACGTAGGCAGCCCTATGGGTTCGGTCACAACTCAATAAAATTTTCATTTTTACCATGGTCAGAAACTGGGGCAGACATTTGAGGTGGACCCTCAAATTTCCGGAGCAAGTCCAGACAACTTCATCATATGCAGAACAGTCAAAGAATCGCTTATGAACTGGGGCAGAATTTTTAGGAGGACCCTCAAAATTCTAATTCAAGGAAGTCGCAATGTCTCTAAAGTGTCACACTCATTGGCTCATCTAACTTACTTGATATTGCATACTACTAAGATTTAATTAACTACATTCATCAAATGCACACATATTTTCTCGAAAACCTTTATTTTTATAAATAGCCAGATGCTACCCAAGATAACGCGAACAAGATCTCGAAACAAGAGCAAAAGCAAAGCAAGAAAGTGGAAGCATGAACCAACCTTCCCCACAAAACTCACGATTCTTCTTTGGATGCAGGAATAATGAACATAACCATTATATTCACAAATACGTACACACGTCAAAAGCACTATCTTTATAACAACAAAGTTGCCAAACACAAACACATCTCTGGCTAAGAAATACTATTCTATCACCCATTGCCTTTATTTGCATGAGACTAAGCATCATCTCCTAATCGCATGAGACTAAGAATTGTCTCCCGTTTTTGCATGAGGCTAAGCACTACCTCCCTAATTGCATAAGGCTAAGAATTGCCTTTCCTTTCATGAGGCTAAGCACTACCTCCCTAATTGCATAAGGCTAAGCATTGCCTTCCCTTGCATGAGACTAAGCATTGTCTCATTTTCCTTGCATGAGGCTAAGCACTGCCTTCCTAATTTCACAAGGCTAAGCATTGCCTTTCCTTGCATGAGACTAAGAATTGTCTCCTTTTCCTTGCATGAGGCTAAGCACTGCCTTCCTAATTGCATAAGACTAAGCATTGCCTTCCCTCGCATGAGACTAAGCCTTGTATCCTTTTCCTTGCATGAGGCTAAGCATTTCCTCCCTAATTGCATAAGGCTAAGCATTGCCTTCCCTTGCATGAGACTAAGCATTGTCTCATTTTCCTTGCATGAGGATAAGCACTGCCTCCCTATTTGCATAAGGCTAAGCATTGCCTTCCCTTGCATGAGACTAAGCATTGTCTCATTTTCCTTGCATGAGGATAAGCACTGCCTCCCTATTTGCATAAGGCTAAGCATTGCCTTCCCTTGCATGAGACTAACCATTGTCTCATTTTTCTTGCATGAGGCAAAGCATTGTCTCCTTAATTGCATAAGGTTAGATTGCCTTTCCTTGCATGAGACTAAGCATTGTATCTTTTTCTTGCATCAGGCTAAGAATTTCCTCTTAAATTGGCTAAGGCTAAGCATTTCCTTATCCTTGCATAATACCAAATGATACCTCCATTATGCTATTTGAAACCTAGCACTATTTTCTATTTTCTTGGGGCTGAGCTCTGCCCCAATCTTACACAAAACTAAGCTTTGTCTTGTTTTGCTTCGCATATGACCAAGCATCATGTCTTTGCATCTCATGGGCTAAAACATCGCCATTTTGACCAAAGGCGTCATAGTCTGAAGGCATCATCTACATAGCCGGAAGACACCATACCATGGCCTGAGGATCTCTCAATGTTGCACATCATTATTCAAAGGCATCATGATTCATAGGAACCATTCTCATGGCCCGAGAACATCATTTCATGGCCTGTGAATCCTTTATCACGCGATTCATGGCCCAAGACATCATGGTCTAAGGAAATCATCCTCATCGTCCAAGGACAACTTTCATGGTCCAAAGGGAATTTGCATCATGTGCAATAATCCCATATATACTTGCATGCATTGTGTTTAAGTTTTGCAGGTAATCGCTCTCCTAACGGGAGCAATCTTCGCTCTGGTTTCCATCCAATACTCACATCCTATAATTTTGTCAAATGCGCTCAATCACCATTAGTTACCCACCTTTACTTGATAACTGTCCAGATACCCATTTTGAAACACATCCATCACTTTTCAGATTCACATTCACGATTTCGTATAAACTCATTTCATATTGTCCTACCTAAAAGAGTCATTTCCGAAGCATACGACCATTCCTATAACAACTTCACCGGTTCAGTTCACCGATGGATCCAGAACTACACGCGGCCTGATTCCTGTAACGCCAGGGATATGTAGGCAACTCATGAACCAAGGTTCGGCCTCCAATTTTTAAATCACCCCATTCGGCAAAATCGGTCATCATTTCTTTGCCCGATAATCTTTCATCATTCCCGGGTAAAGAAGGGCAGGTGTTGATTCTCAATTTTTCTCTCATATTCTTAAAATGCATATACACTTTCAAAATAGCATATTTTCATAATTATTTAGTTTAGAAACCTATACAAGCATTATTCTATAATTTTCTAAAAGCTCTAAATTAATTGTTTTTCTATATTTTTATTATATAAATATCTGATAATTATCCTTTAAATTATTTTGTGATGACTTAATCATCCAAACTTATTATTTACACCAACATGTAGGTTTTATAATATTTTACTTCATTTTTCTATAATTGCATTTGCATTTTTAGGCTAATTGCACATTTCTTGCAATAATAGCCTATATTCATGTATAATTACATTATTTGTGCCAAAATAACTTTTTATATTTTTATAATGGTAAGTTATTATCTTCAATAATTTTAGTGAACAAATAATATTTTTTGTTAATTATTAATTACTTTTATAAATTATTTGGATAAATATTGGGTATTTAAACAACAACCCAATTTTTTGAATCAATTTCGGGCCAAATGAATGGCCCAAAAAACTCAAATACCTAGCCCACATACCCCCATCCCAAATCCAAATGACCCTTGTTTAATACCCGGTCGTGACCCGCTTCTAAACGACCCGGCCATCGTCCACTTCCCCCTTTTTAATTAACCTAACCCAAAAACCCTACCCCATTTCCTAAAGACCGCCGCCCTTATTCTCTCTATCACTCCTCTCTTCTTCACCAAACCCTAGCCGCCTCCCCCCAAATCCCTCTCCTAATCCCACTGATAATGGGATTCGATTGCCATGCTCTTGCCATATTTGATCCCTTCTGGTACTGGTTGTTCGTTTGTGGTGTTACCTAAGTTCTTGCCTAAACATGGCAAGCAATATCTTCCGAAATCAAACCAAAAGTGGTTCGACTCTTTGATTTCAAGTATTATTTCGTCTATATACATTCAATACTACAGTGTGAGTTTGATTTTACTTGGATTCTGCTAATTTACACTTTCCCTAAAAAACTAGGGTTTATATATTTTCTCTCTTAAATTGATTTCAAATCGATTTGCATGTTTCTTTCCTTGTTTGTTGCTTAATTACTCTATTTTCTTATATGCTTGCTCGATTTTGACTACTATATAAACTCATCCCCTTTCCCTTTTGGAGAGACTTTTGTAATCGCTGAAATTTTCACTAAAAACTAAATATCTTCACTCTGTTCTTCGCTTATTCTCTTGTTCTATTTTGGCTCTTGGCCGGCTAAAGACAAGGCCACCGAAAGTCTTATTTTCTCGACCTTCCTTGGTTGTGAGCATTGCCCCGGCTTCCTTGAAGCTCTTGGGAACTTGACGCATATAAGGTTCTGGGTTATACTACTTTGTTGACGTTCAAAGTGATTCTGTTCTTTTCTTGTTTGTCTACTTATCAATCAGTAACTGGCGAGTTCTTAACCTTTGCAATGGTCATTCTCTTATGTTCCTAATTAGCATATTCATGCCTCTGAAATTGCATAACCTAATGTATTTTCTAGACTATCTCTATACATAACTCTGCTTATGATATGAACCTCTCTAGCATTTGCTCATGCCTAGATTATCAGTTCTAAAATGTATTTGTGTTTAACTTAAGCAATTCAGACTGTTCGAAGTTCGTTTAGCTTAATATATTGGTACTTTGAATGTTTACATTTGTTATATGACATCTATTTGTCTTCCTCCTTGTCCTGATTTTTTATAGTAATTGATTTGTATCTGTGATATGCCCCAATCTGTGTTAAAACCCTCATTCTAGCTATGACTGCTCCTATGATCATTTTTAACACTCAGCACGTCCTTAACATGTCCAACTCTGTACTCCCTAGAAACTAGTTGGAACCTTTTAGAATAGCTTCTTAACTTATGTTCCCTATAACACTTGATTCTGTTTTGCCTTATTGGTATGAGTTATATTGTTTAACCCCCTGGTGTTTAGCATAATTTGACCCTTAGGCTTGGACCTGTTAAGTTATTGTTCTGTTGTTTGTCTTATTTGGCATAATACCTTTTCTTATTAATTTTTAATCCCAAATGTCACGACCCAAAATCTATTAAGGTCGTGATGGCGCCGGACCCCACTGTCAGGCAAGCCAACACTTAATAAATAAATAAAATCTTTATTTTAAAATTCTCGAGGTCATTCCTTTTTCATTTTCTTAAATAATAATTAGCGACCTTCCATTGAGTAAACAATAATATCTTTAGCAATTTAAATAGTGAATAAATCCCATAATTATCCCAGAACCCGGTGTCACAAGTGCATGAGCAAATTTTCTGGGAATTATACATGTACTACAATACTTGTCCGGAATACAAACTGTACAACGAATTCAAAATAAAATACAATACATCTGAGGAAGACTCTGCCGGCTGCGGGTCGTCTCCGGATGGTGCAGCGCGTCTAAGTCTCCAACTCAGCCACATCACTGCGTCAAGCAGGGCCACTAGCTATGAATGTACCTGTGCAATAAAAATGCACATCAAGTGTAGCATGAGCATGAAAACCACGTGTACTCAGTAAGTATCCCGCCTAACCTCGAAAAGATAGTGACGAGAGGTCAAATTTGACACTTGCTAGAGGTCAATTTAATAAAATCGAGGGCGACACTAAGCATGGATATCATAGGCAATTTAATAAGTAGTGACAGGAAATAGCAACTTCTTTCACATTTACAACTTTAAATCTTCGTCATTTCAGTTGACAATTTATAATTTCCAGGCCAGTAATCAGGTAAAAATCACAACAAGCACACAGTAAATATCATGCGCAAGCAATGCCGAGGGTCGAACGACACGAACTAACAATAATAAAATGTGCACTACCAAAGGGTCGAATGGCTCGAACCATAGATGCATGTATTACCCTGCTCGCGAATCGATCATGCAGCGCGGTCATATATAAATAATAGATTTACCCTACTCGCGAATCATACATGCGACTCAAGTACTCATAAATATAGATATCCACCCAATAAATTCACATTTTATCAGGAAAACAGTTACTCAAGGAAGTGATAAAATTCTCTTTTAACGGACACGAAGATGGTATTTAAATCTTTTCTGGAAATTCATTAGCCAAGTTCGATAAGGTTTTAAATATTATAAATTTATCAGTAAGGTTACAAGTACGACAAATAAAACTTGCTTTATCAGGAAAACCATTATCCCAGGAAAAATCAATTCTCTTTCTAGATGATCAAGGAAAATAAACTTCAACCTTCTTAGGTATTCAGTTACTAATTCGATAGTATTAACAGTCTAATTTCATTAGAAAAATTACAAGTACAACAAGTAAGGCATGTTAGTGGGTCCTAGACTACCCAGACACAAGCATGATAGTAGCTACGCACGGACTCCCGTCACCTCGTGTGTACGTAGACCCCACAAATAGTAGCACACATTCGATTAGTTAGCCTATGGGGACGATTCTTCCTCACAAGTTTAGAAAGGAGACTTACCTCGCTCCAAAATTCCATAACCGGCTTCCAAGCCCTTCCGATGACTCGAATCAATGCACAACGCTCCAAAACTAGCCAAATAACGACAAACCAATGAAAATATACTCTAATACTTGTACCAAGTCAATTATATAAATTCCAAACTCCGCTCGAAGAATTGACAAAATTACCCTGGGGCCCACATGCTCGGATTCCGAAATTGTTTTGAAGATAAAGGTTACCCATGACTTTACTAACTCCAATATATAATTTTACTCTTAATTTCATGCTCAAATTTGTGGTAACAATCCAAATTACCAATTCTAGATTTTTCTTCAAAATCTCAAATTTTTTCACAAATTTTCATGTTCAAATCCATGTATAAACCTTGTATTTAACTTGAAATAAGTAGAAACAACTTACCTTGACATAGATGACGAAAAACCCCTCTTAAAGCTCTCCAAAAATCGCCCAAACAAGAGGAAAACGAGAAGAAATCGCCAAAACCTGTTTATTAAAACACCTCACTGCCTACCGATCCCTCGCACCTGCGGTCACTAGACCGCTTCTGCGGTTCTACAGGTGCGGAACTGTCACCACCTCTGCGGTCCATGGCTCCTTGCCCATTCCCGCTTCCGCGCTTACAAATCTGCAAGTGCGGTCTCGCTTCTGCGGCGAGCCAACCGCATCTGCAATCCCAGTCCTAGCCAGCCACCTTCGCTTCTGCGGCACCAAGGCCCGCTTCTGCGGCTCCGTACCTGCGGCCAAAGCCCCGCAGGTGCGGTCACACCAGATGACAGCAGTCCCAGACTTTCTCAAATTTAAAATTCAATCCGCTAACCACCTGGAATCCACCCGGGACCCCGTCCAATCACACCAACCAATCCCAAAACATAATGATGACCTGCTCGAGGCCTAAAATCACATCAAATAACATCGAAACAATGGATCACAACTCAATTCAACCTTTATGAACTTTGAAATTTCCAACTTCTACATTCGATGCCGAAACATATCAAATCACGTCCGGTTGACCCCAAATTTTGCACACAAGTCACATTCAACATTGCGGACCTACCACAACATCCATAATCGAAATCCGACCCCGATATCAAAATTTCCACTTCCCAGTCAGACTTCTTAAAACTTCAAATCTCTCACGTTAGTCAAATAACTCCAAAATGACCTACGGACCTCCGAATTCACTTCCGATCATGCTCCTAACACCAGAATCACCATACGAAGCTATTTCTAGACTCAGAATCCCAAATGGACATTAATAACACTGAAATGCACTTCAACCAACACTTATGAAAATTTCGTCCAAAATACTAACTTCCACAATATGCGCCGAAACGTCCCCGGGCCATCCGAAACCCGCTCTGAACATACGCCTAAGTCCGATATCATCATGCAAACCTGCTGGAACCTTCAAATCTTGATTCTGACGTTGTTTACTAAAAAATCCAATCTTGGTCAATTCTTCCAACTTAAGGCTTCCAAAATGAGAACTTTCTTTCCAAATTGACTCCGAACTTCCCGAAATTCAACTCCGACCACTCCTACGAGTCATAATACCTGAAATGAAGTTGCTCATTTCCTCAAACCTCTAAACAACGCGCTAGAGCTCAAAATTACTGGTCGGGTCGTTACACCAGAAGCCATAATCCCCTTTTGCTTTTGTCAGATAAACCTTTCCCCAATGTGTTAAGTGTGGACTTGCAACATTAACCTGTCTCTTGAGTTTGTGTACCCTCTATGTTGATATGTTCATTGTGTGATCACTTTTTCAATGCCTATTTCTAAAAATGCAAATGCACTTCTTCAAACTCTGCTATTTGACTACTATTTTCATTCTCATTGGTTGTTTACCTATTTATGAACCTATAATTCTTGGCCGGCTGAAAGTCAAGGCCACTAAAGCTTTCTCTATTAACCTACCTAGTGTGAGAAGTTCTTGGGTTCCATTTTAAGATCCTTGTGAACTCTGACACACTAGGGCCTGAGGTGCTTTGGCTATTTTCCTTACTACTCAGTTCTGTCCCTCTTTCTGCCTATTGAATGTGCAAATTGATTTGTATAAGTAATTGTTTTTTGGATCCTCTAATCAAACCATGGCTGTTGGGTTTAGTTCGAGTTCTCCTATGGTTTCTGGGCTAGGTTGAGACATATGTGTGCTAAATGGTGGAGAAAGAACTAATTTGAAAGCCTGACAGTGTTGGTTATCTTTTGGCCTGTCTTGGGCCTACTGTTATTACTTGTACTACTTTATAATTTTATTCATTATTGGGCCTGTTATAATTCTGTAATAACAATTGGGGTAATAGTGAAATTGGGAAATGGGTATCTCCTAATACTTGCATGAAAAGGGTAGAAAGCATATTCATAGGATTTGTGTGATCTATTTGCTATATGACATGTTATATGTGAATCTCTTTGTGCACTATTAGAAATCATGTAATCAGGGAATCATACACTCACATAATTAGTATGTTGTCAATACAGGAATATTCTATCTATTCTTGTGTCTACTGCTATATGTTGCTAGACAACATGCCTATAGGAAAATAATTGCTAATGACTGCTCCTTAATCTACTCAATAGATATCATGCCTATAGGATTTTAACTAATTAATGAGCTATTGCAATCCCATCGTCCATCTAGAAAGTATGTCTATAGGAGCTAAAAAATCAGTTCCAATTGTCAATTTCTAGAATGCATGCCTATAGGAGCTAATTGTATGAGAATCAGTTTCAATCGCCAAGCTTTAGAAATCATGCCTATAGGACATCACTACTCGCTTTTCAAAAACTGTTTTATTGTTTATCCACGTGATTATTAGGAAGCGTAATAATTTTGAGCACTTCTAAAGAGTTTCTCATTGTTCCTTATTGTATAAATCACTTGGAGAGCATGCCTATAGATTTGTCAACTTATAATCTGCAATAAGCGTCTTAGCAGCGTCTGGCACTTACCATTAGGTAATTTACAAATTATAGGTCTAAAAATGGATTGCGCATCTGAATCAGATCATCTAGAAACCATGCGTATAGAGTTTAACAACTGCAATCCCTTCAATTCTAAAAACTGCCTAATATGTAAAAATTTGTTTGCGTGCATTTGTTTGCCTAATTGCGGAGGCTAATGTGATCCTCTAATTGAATTTAATTACAGTCCTATTTGTTTTTAACTGTCGCCTAGTTTTAACATTTTTGAGCATCCTAAGTCAAGTCTAGAACCACCCAACAATAGAGGTCCAAATGCCTCCTGGACCACGGGTATGAGACGGGCAGTGCACACATAAGGTACAATTTAGAATCAACTAGTGCGATTTTGGTAATAACATGAAGATAGTAATCATGTAGCAGGAGATGATAGTCTGTGCCCGCTGAATAATACGAGTAACACACCATCTTGTGAGAGTTACGAAGTATTATTTATGTTGCATGGGGTGATCCTTTAGGCTAAAAAACTTAGGACCTTCCCATCTTATCTTTGAATCAAGTGTTTGTATTTTCAAAGTCCTTTGGTAATAAAAATTCCCAAACTTCTTGTTTCTCTCTATCTTTGTTTATCTAACTAATTCATATAATTCGAGTACGGACGGGACCCAAAATTGTGGAACTCGAAGAGTTCCTAACACCTTCTCTTTGAGGTAATTTTTTGTCACGCCCCAACCTGGGGAGGCGTGGCTGGCACCCGGTACCGTACTAGACAGAACGAACCACTCTATAACTCTCCTTTTCTTTCTACTATAATGGGCCAACATGGCCACAACTCGTAATGTATAACTATAAGTGGGCAACACTGTATCACTAATCTATCGTTCTTAAAACATGAATAAATATGGGCCGTCAAGGCCTCTGACATACTGTACAAAATGAACCTCTGCCTTCAAAGCCTCTAAGACTATTTGACATCAAATGGGACAGGGTACCAGCCTACCCATAAGTCTGTAGCAAAACCTATGACACGATGACTTATAGACTCGGCTGCACTCCGAATAAGGTGGAGTCTTACCGATCCTTCGCTGAACACTAACCTCGTCTACCATGAGGGCTCGGAAATCTGATTATCTATATTTGCAGGCATGAATGCAGTGTCCCCAACAAAAGGACGTCAGTACGAATAATGTACCGAGTATGTAATGGAGAACTGAAACATAACAATCAGTCAACATTAATTAAAGATATATAAGAATCAACATGAATTTTTGAAGTGCCACCGTATATGCATACTTATATATATAATTCTTCTCTTTGAATCTATTATCCATATCGTATGATGCATGACTGCGCAACTGATCAGTGGTAACTACCCGACTGGCCGTAGCTCGATGGTAAATGCATAACTGCCCAACTAGTGGTAAATAATAATACATAACTGCCCAATCGGTGGTAAAACTGTCCAACCGGTGGTAACTGCCCGACCGACCGTAGCCCGGCGATAAATGCATGTCTGCCCAACCGGCCGTAGCACGATGGTAAATGAATATACATGACTGCCCAACCGGCCGTAGCACTATGATAAATATGTAACTACCCTACCGGTCGTAGCTCGGTAGTAAATGCATAACTGGCTGAAGCACCTTTCATTTAGCCATTCACATATTCCATAAGCCATATTCCATAAGCCAGTAAAATACATGAACCTAATCAATTTGCACAAAAAGAAGGACCTATTGTAAGGATTAACGAACTATACCCCAAGACTGAAATGCAACTGTTACTTCTCCAAAGGCTACCATGATAATATCATCTCGATTCCCATATTAACCATTACTTTGCTCTTAGTGATTAAAAGGCATGAACTAGCCTAATCACTCCAAAATTGATCAATATGACTATACTCGGCCTAAAATTACAGAATTCCTCACATTGATGTAGATTGTCTATTCACTCTCACTCTATAGCAATTCTCGCTAAAAGACATTCTTAAGGATTTGCTTATAAAGTCGTTAGTTACATCAGCATTAAAATTTACTTCCTTATCATTTTACAGAATGAATAACGTAGACATCTTTAACTGCTAAGAGTAGAAATACTTATGAAATAAAATTATGTTTATGTATCGTTACTTGGATCATGCCAAAAGAAAGAAGGAATAACCTTAACATATCTGAGTCGATTCTCTTGACAATCCTCTAACACACGTTAATGGCGGCAAAATACGGAACAAGTTGTATGAAAGGCTCGAAGCAACAACGTTTCTATGCAAAGATAAGGTTGGCTCAAACCTTATCTTAAAGAATTAATAGTAACGATTTTGTGCAAGCAAGTCTTGTGGAAGATTTTGCAAAGATAATGGTGGCTGAACTTTATCTTAAGGAATGAGCAGCAACGTTTTTGTGTAGCAAGTCTTGTGGAAGCTCTTAATGGAAAGAACAGTACTCTCATTTCTTTCAATGTCTAAGAGACCAAAGTGAATAAAATGGTCACAAAACCTTTGAGTGTTTGAATAGTGTGGCTCACGTTAGTTGCCACCTTGTAATTTAATTCATGAGTCATTTACTTTCAATATGGGGCTGCCACATCATACTATTTAATACTTATTCAATATATTCCCAATTAATTAGGTAATATCCCGTTACCCGATAATTAATCATTTACCCGCATAATTAAGAATTATCTCAACTTACTTAAAATACTACTCGCTTTTAACACACTTTATACACCTTACTATAATATACTTTACTATTGTGGTCATGTGGTACCATATAAAATAAATTCATACACTAGTAAATATCCATGTAAAATACATATATTTTCTCAACTTATAATTTTCCTAATCTCATATAAAGAGTACAAATTCTCGTTCGCTTAATTCTTAAAATGGTAAAAAGATAACCTTCTTTTCTTGTGAGAAAATAATTTCTATCTTTACAATAAAGAAAATCTCATAAACTTCCTCATATTATTTGTGTAATTTAAAACATATTCGAAAGTAGTAATATTAATAACTATACAAAATCATATATTTTTTCAAACCATTTTTTTTTCTTTACAAAAATGTTCTACTCAAAATACCATATATATATATATATATATATATATATATTAAACTTACGGGGTCTTATGGTCACAAATCCTCTTTAGAAAAGTACGGGATGTAACATTTCGATCCCTTACCCGATCTTTGGTGATGAAAACTAGTCAAACCCAAGTCATATGCAAATAGGTGCGCTAATGCACCTTAAAATTGTTAGATAGAGAATATCCTCTTTTAATACCTCATTAAAAGAGTTGTCACACGTCGAAACCCAATTTTGCGAGAAAAAAGGGGGCGAGACAACTGACGATCCAAGGAAAATTCCTTTTCGCGATCCCGAGAGGACACCCGCGAACGCGATGCACTGAGCCGCCTCCTCATCGAGAACACGTGCCCTCACTCACGAACGTGTAAGGCAACTGGGTTGCCCAGTCCCAAGCCTAAGACTTTATGTGAACGCGACAAGTCACTCGCGGGCGCGAAGGCCACTGGTCCCAAGCCTTCGCGAACGTAGCCAAATCTTTGCGAACGCAAAGAACAAAACCACCCAATCCCCAATTCCTTCTTCACGGTCGTGAGGGTCCCTACGTGTTCGCGAGGAAGGAAACAAGAACATCACACCAGAAGATTTTAACTTAGCTCCGAGCAGTAATAAACGCACCCGAGCCCACCTAGACCCCGTACAAATGCACCAACAAGTCTATAAACATAATACGGACCTGTTCGAACTCTCGAAACACATAAAACAAAATCAAAACTAAGAATCGCACCCCAAAACCAAATTGAATCAAGTTATGAACTTCAAGCTTTTGAACATACTCCGAACGCACCGAATCATACTTAGACTACTCGGAATGACACCAAATTTTGCGTTCAATTCATAAATCACTCACGAATGTGTAAGGCAACTGGGTTTCCCAGGCCTAAGCCCACAAATCTACGCAAACGCGACAAGTCACTCGTGTACGCGACGGCCACGGATCCCAAACCTTCGCGAACGTAGCCAAGACTTTGCAATTGCGAAGAACAAAACAACCCATTCACAATTCCTTTTCCGCGAGCGCGAGGGTCCCTATGAATTCGTGAAAAAGGAAACTAGAACAACACACCAGCAGATTTTGACTTAGCTCCGAGCGGTCTGAAACGCACCCGAACCTTCCGGGACCCTATCCAAATGCACCAATAAGTGTATAAACATAGTACAGACCTAATCGAACTCTCGAAACACGTAAAAAAACATCAAAACTAATAATTACACCCCAAAACCAAATTGAATTAAGTTATGAACTTCAAGCTTTTCAACTTACTTTGAATGCGCTGAATCATACTTAGACTAATCGAAATGACACCAAATATTGCGTGCACGTCATAAATTACCATATGGAACTATTCCCAGGCTCGGAATCCCAACGGATCTCGATAAATGCCAAAGACTACTCCAAACCAAACTTAAAGAACTTGAAATCCTTCAATGCGCCAACTTTCAGTAGTAAGCGTTGAAACGCTCTTGGGTCATCGGAAACTAGATCTGAATACAGACCAAGTCCAAAATTATCATACGAACCTATTGAGACAGTCAAATCAGGGTTCCGGGCTGTTTTATTCAAAATATTGACTCATATCAAACATGACCATTATAGACACTATTAAGGAACTAAGTGCTCCAATTTCAACCCAAACCCTTCCAAACCCGAACCAACCATCCCCATAAGTCATAAAACAGTAAAGGCACATATGGGGAGTATTAATTAGGGGAACGAGGATCTAAAAAGTAAAATGACCGGTTGGTTTGTTACATTCTCCATCTCTTAAATAAATATTCATCCTCGGACGAGTCTAGAATCATACCTAGAGTGATGAATAGGTGTGGATATCTACTCTGCAAGTCCTCCTCGGTCTCCAAAGTCGCTTCCTCAACTAGTTGACCGCTCTATTGGGCCTTCACCGCCGAAATCTTCTTGGACCTCAACTGGCAAACCTGCCTATCAACAATAGCAATTGGCTCCTCCTCGTACCCGAGCTCTCATCTAGCTGAATCGTGGTGTAATCTAACACATACCACCTGTCGGTATGGTACCTCCGTAGCATAGACACATGGAAGAACTTATGAACTCCCGATAGACTAGGAGTTGATGGTAGGATATAATCACGTGTATTAGTCACAAATTGCACTCTAATTCATTGCACTTTACTTATGTTGAGCTGTAATTGGTAGTGTTTTGCACTTATTGTGTGTTTTATGCCTTGTAAGAGTGATTACGAGCTATGTAGATGTTGTGGAGATAATTCGAGCTATTTGGAGATTTGAATTCTAAGTAAAAGCGAAAGGGATTAAGACGGGATCGTGTTCGGGGTTTGAGGACCAAGTCTGGATGTCAAAACGCAAGATTTGAGCCGTACTCTGAGAAATTTGCACTAGCACGACGCAGGGCGCGAGGCATAGTGAAACACATTAGTGTATTTTTGTTTCCTAATGAATTGTGCAAGCCCCTGATAATACCCACTAATTCTCCACATGGCGCGGCGTGCCTGTGTAATTGTTTACAGAGTAAATATCTTATTTCGGCTAAGAAAGGGTGATTTCGTCTAGGCCCGACCCTGCATGGTATAAATACATGGAAAATTCTATTTTATAGATTTTTGGAATATTATACACCTAAGGAATGTAAGGAGGAGTTGGAAGAACACGAGCACAAGGATTTCATCATTCATTCCTCACTCAAGCCCCGTGTTTGGATCGAATTTATGCTTACCTACACTTTAATTATATTTATGGTTAGTTTCTCCATATATATGGAGTAGTTTCCCTTTAGGGTTCAATGGATTTGGTGTATTGATATTTGTTTGTGGATTACAACTCTAGTTTTATGTACTGAAGTGTTTTTGGATGATTTAATTATTGCATGTATATTCACTTGTTCATGTAATCAAGAGAGGCATAACTTGTGATATCTTTGTACTATATTGTTGGTTGAGTTCATTAATTTTCTTAGTAATCGAAAGAGGCTAGTTGAATCATTTATTAAACCTAGTTAGGAGGATAATCGAGAGGGGTTCTCCTAAAGACCAATCCACTACGCATTCTTGCATATCTTCACCGAGCTTAAATTGGATCATCTCGTGAGGTTGAGACTTAATCGAGAGAGGAGTTTCCACTAAACGTTTGAACTAATAATTGAGTGAATTTGAGAGATTCATTTGAACATTAGAAGTGAATTATCTAAAGTTAGATCCCGAACAATTATCTTGCACTTATCCTATCAAACCCTATTTTTTTCCACTGATAACCTTCTTTGCTTATTCCTTATTGCGATTGTCACTAGTCAATAGCTTTAGATTCTTAGTTAGTTTTAGTTAGAAAGCATATAAATCTCAACGGTTGATCATCTTGGATAGAAATCAAGCTAGAAACTACGAGAATGCTATTTAACTCCAATCCTTGTGGATACGATATTATATTATACTATATTCGACTAGGGAGCATATTTAAGTGTGTGTTTTTCACTCGTCAACTTTTGGCGTCGTTTCCGGGGATTGGAAATCAATAATGTTCAAAGTAGTTTTTGGTGCTAATTCAGGAATTAGGTTTTAGTTTTTTTTTTTAAATTTTCTGATTCGTTTTCTATTTTATTTTCTTTATTAGTTCTCTTCTCTCAAGATTTGTTTGTAGTACTTAACAAGTTGGAGAAGATACTGTAGATATTGAACTCTAAATTCTATGAAAATGGATTACAACCAGCATAAGAAAATGGTTGAAGATTTAGTAGTTGAATATTATCAGCGGTTTGCTATGTGTTCTAAATGCGGTGGAAATCATCTATGGGTTGACTGTCAAGTAGGTATGTATTCTTACTATGGTTCATATTTTGAACAGTCTCACTATGTTTCTAGTCCATACAAGTATGTGGATTCATATGGGCACAATTCAGAAAGCTCATGGCAATGTGATAGGGAATATATGGAGGAGATACCCTGCGAGAATGAGCCTGCCCAAGAGGATGAGCGTCTACAAAGGGAGATTTCCAAGATATAAGAGGACTCTGATTCAACCGAGATGATCAAATATAAGGTTTTGTTTGAATATGAAGCGAGGGAAGAAGAGTCCAAACCCCCATCCACCTTTCTACATTTGCAACATTTAGTAGAAGAGAATAAGAAATAAATGATCTTGGACATACCAGAGGAATATTCACTTGACCTTTTGTCTTTGTTTTCTTATTCTAACCTTGATCATGTGGATTTTATTTTGGATATTTACATGAATATATATATGTATTGATCATGTGAAAGAATGTAGAAACAAGTTAAGTACTGCTCAAGATGAGGACAAGAAAGAAAGAAAAGAGTCTTGCAGTTATCCTCAGAAGAATTGGCTTAATGAGCTCCAAAACTAAACTCAAGGAGCGAAAACGAGGAATGAAGTCAGAATTAGGGGTGGAGTTCATAAGTTCTCGGACAAGAAGAAAGTTCATGCAAGTTTCCTACATTATGCTTTTTAATTATGTGTCATGGGGACATGCCACAACTTAAAGTGTGGGGTGGGAGATATTTGTATGTATGTGTGTTTTCTTTTCGTTAGTTTTAGTAGTTAGAGATAGAAAAAAAATTCATTTTCCCGACGACGAATATCATTCGACAGGTTTCTTGAGGGATTAAAGTCGAAAGAAAAAGACAAAAATATTTTCTTTTGTAGGTAGTGTATTAATTCCCACTTGGTTTTTCTTTGTGCCGCGGTTCTTTTTCAAGGATTTTGATTTGAACTGGGTGTAGTTAGTTTTTATTTTTATTAGGAGTAGAAAACCTTGTGCTATGATTGAAGTGATGTCAATATCTCTTGACTTTATTATGCCTAGAGAAAAGTAAGTTCTTTAGTTGTGACGCTTAGGCTCAGTTTTTGACTCTCGTATAAGTACCTTAAATTGTATAATCTTCACTTTTCTTAATTGGTTTGACTAGACTGTCTTGATGAGTCCGATCCTAAGTGAGCTATGTGCCAATTGTATGTGAGGTTCTATATATTCATGGTCTTGCAATTAATGTCTAGAGCTTGCCCCGTGTGTTTTTTCAAAGCAAAATAGTAATTGTATTCAGTCTTGGAAGTGATATAGGCATTTCTTTGTTGAGCCAGTTATATGCTTTTAACCACCTAATTGTTATGTATCTTAGTTAACCCATTTTGAGCCTTTAATCCTGTTTCTTTGGCAACCACATTACAAGCCTTACCCAGTTATTTGAATTGACCATCTATTTGAACATTTTACCTCTCGTAAGCACTTGATTGTTTTTATGAACTTTGTAAAAGTAAAAGTGTGGAGTGTTGATTTGGATTTTTAGTGGAACTAATGAAATAGGAGAAATGTGCACTGTTTTGAAAAAGTAAGAGCCACTTGAATTAAATAAGAAAAGAAAAAAATAATTGTATGATTGTTGTTAAAAATATTTTGTGATAGTGGTAACTCTTGATGTAATTGTGCTTAAATAAGTAAGGAGTTTATGTATATTGATTTGAAGGTGGAGTTATGGTTTGACATAAGTTTGGGGTTGAATGGTCAAGTATATGTATTAAAGTGCTTAGGGAGGTATAGTCACTCTTATACCCAAATGTATCCTACCTATCCCACAGCCTATATTAAAATGAAGTCGTACATGATCCTTGACTGAATGAGCTTGATTAGTTGAGTATTATACTACGGGAAAGCCTGTGGTACGTATTTTACGGCACATGAATGTTGTTTCGGAGGGGGAGTGAATTCTTTCTATCTTGAGTTCCTATTTGTTCTTAAATTTTATTGTGTGTGGAACTACTCTCTATTGTTGTGTGAGGGAACTTGATTCATGAAGGAAACGTAATGTCGTTGACCTCTGCGTTATAGTAAGTGAGCGGGTTGTGGAAAATGTGTGGTGATTTTGAGTCAAATCTTGAGGCGATGATGTTATGTTATTGTGCTTATTCTGTTTTAAATATTCTTGGTGTGATGAGTTAGGAGAGTTATTTAAATAGGTCATGTTTATGTGAAGTGTAGTTTGATTGCTCGAGGACGAGCAATGATTTAAGTGTGGGGTGTATTGATACCCAATTTTTCCCTATATTATTTTTAAAATGTATATATAGCTTCAAAACAATGCATGAGCATCAATTAACATTTTTCCATAATTTCTGTATTTTTGTAAGGATTTTTATTAATTTATCCCAGTATTTTATTTATATAAATAATTACTAATTGCCGCACAAATGGTTTCATAATGATTTTATGTTTTAATTATATCATTTATATTTATACCGAGCTTTAATTATTGCATGAATAGCTACATGTATGTTTTTGGGTTATAATTGCAATAACTTTGCAATAATAGCCAATGTATGCATTATTACCTTATTTCACAAAAAAAATAGCTTTTTATATTTTATAATATTGAGTAATTATTTTAAAATCACTTTTATGCATGAAAATCATGTCTTATAATTTGTTAATTATTTTTACAAATTATTTTATTAATTAATTGGGTATTTCATAAATAGCCCTTTTGAACTCATTTAGTTTCGGACCTAACCTGATTATACCAGCCCAATTACTTAAGATCCTCGCCCAAATCCTGCCCAAGCCCAATTCCCATCTAACCCGACGCAGAGCTTCTCTAATTGTGGTCGTTGATCTCTGAGATCAACGGTCCACGTTACCTTTTTCCTTTTTTAATCTAACCTAACCCTATCCCTCCCCCCCCCCCCCCCCCCCCCCTATTTCTTTTGTTCCGCCGTCTTCATTCTCCCTACCTCTTCCCTTCTCTCTCAAACACTCTCCCTAAAACCCTAGCCCGTCGTTACCTAAACCACTCATTCATGGGGTTTCTCTATAATTTCCGGCCTCTCACCTCTTCTGGTTGTTCGATTATGTTGATTTATGGAAAAATCTCGAAGAGATTCAACCCAGATTTTGTTCAAAAACCTTTTCATGAGCTTATCTATGGCCATCTCTGTTTGTGAGTATTACTTTCCTCGTGTTTATGGCTCGAATCTATGGTTTAAACCCAGGTTTCCTTTCACCTCCGTCATTTTCGAAAACCCTAATCTCTTTCTATGTGGGTCTCTTCAAATCCTTGTAGATCTGAGATGATTTTAAGCATTATTGAGTATTTCTCTTCGAAAACCTTCTGTTTTTCCTTATTACTATTCGATTCTAGTATTTTCTAAAACTATCAAAAAGGTTTTTAAGCTTCTAAGTGTTTGAATCTGTTTATCTTTACTAGTTCAACTAATTTTTGTCTATATGCTTTAAACCCTAGGGTTTTCTGCCTATTTCATTATTTACTTCAATATTTTCTTGTTATTGTTTGTCTCTGTCAACCAAATATACTGACTGATTTTATTTAGGGTTCGAACTATATTTTCCTGTTAAAATTAGTGCTTCTCTGTGATTTTAATTATTTTCCTTATTTGTGACTTTAATTAATATTACTTACCCTAATTAGACTACTAGTCTTATTTAGGCATTTAATTGACTACTATGTGGTCAGTAATTGACTCACTTACCTTATTTAAATACCAATTTGAGTTGTTAAGGGACTCTCTCCAATTTAAGGAGTCCTTTCCGGATTTTTTTGGGTGAATTAATTGAGTTAATTCCTCAATTAACTGATTGATTACCTTGTTTTATGAACTCTAATTTTATTCTTGCCTTATTTGTTAACCTTGATAAGTGCTATATAAACTTCATTCTTGTTTTCTTTCAAGACACGAAAACATTCAGAAAGAAACACTAACACACACAAACTCTTACTCTTATTCAAAACCTTTTTATTACTTTTTTTTTATATTGTCTAGCCGGCTGAAAGCCAAGGCTAGACTATTGGGTTCTGCATTCTTTTACCTTCCTATTTGCTATTTTAACTGGTATGTCTCTCTTCCTATTTTCATTCATTATGCTATGAAGTTTAAACCTATGTGTTTTCTTGTCCATTGTTCTACTTTTGTGTAGTTAAGCCCGTTTCTTTCCTGTGTATTGATTTCAATTAACATGACTACTTATGTATTTCCTTCTTGTTGATTTTATTAGCAATAACTACTTATGTGTAGTTAAACTTCTGTCTTTCCTGTTTGTTGATCTTAATTAGTATAACTACTTCAGTGTAGTTAAATTCATGTCTTTCATGGTTATTGATCGTAATCAGCATGTCTATCTCAGTCATTAGGTCTTATTCAGTATGTTATGTAATTCATCTGTCAACCTGCATGTGCTTGCTTTATGTCTCTCTGCTAACTAGCTTGCCTCAACTCTCATGAAATTGCCTTTTTCAGCATGTCAATATGACTCTAGCATGTTCTTATCTGATTCAGAATACTAATCCACTTGTTTCTCAACTAGCATACTTTCACACTTGCCCTGTTTCATGTATTCCTAATTAAGAACTTCTATGTTCCCAACCCCTACTACCCTTCTCTGTGTAGTTGTCTGTTTATTATTCTGATCCCAGTATGCTATATGCTCACCTAGTGATGAACTAAGTCAAATCTAGGCCATGGGAAACTTTGCTTGAAGTAATCATGATTCTGTTTGTCCAATGTTTGATTGCTGAAAATCTTTTTACTCAGAGTGCTGCAATGACTCTGTTTACTCCTATTTTTACTTCTGAACTATTTTCCTAAAACTGTTCCTATTTTCATATACTATTTTCAACTCCTACTCTTAGAATATCTAGGGTCCTTCCCCTCCAATGTGAGCACTGCCTAGGAGTCCATGAGACTCCTCCGAACACTGGCACACTGGGGCTGGATTTTCCAATCTTTGTTCACAAAACTGTTTCTTTAAAAGGGTTTCTGGTGCAAGCATTGCCCAGGGTCCCTGAGGCCCTTGGGAAATTTGATGCACCAGAAGACCATTTGGTATACTATAAGATACTGGCACACTTCAGATTTGGTTGAAGGCCTGGATTTCCAGGTTTACTGTTGGGCCTATTCAGGCTCCCTATAGCATAGTAATTTCATCATGTAATTCATTTATATATGGTCTCTAATAATCTTTGTAAAACAGATTTGAGGTTAATAGTAAAGTTGGGGAGATTTTTATATATATTTTGTGGGGATCGGATAGAAATCATGCCCATAGGATTGTTATGATATCTGCATGCATTAGAAACCATGCCTATAGGATTTTTATGATTATTTATGTACATTAGAAATCACTTTTATAGGACTCATCTCATTATTTGTCCTAAATTTCCATTTTTCATTTTTAAAAATTCTGCATTCTGACATTTGCACTAGAATCTTGTTTCTAGGTCATTTATCAGTTCTACCTTAATAATCATGTTCTCAAACCTTCCTATGTGCATTAGAGATCATGTTTCTAGGGCCTTCCATTGCACTCGCCTAGTTATCATGCCTATAGTTAGAACATATAAAATCAGTTTCATCATTTATCTGTCATGCCTATAAGGAATAAGTATAAAAATCATTTGACACTTAGATAGCATGTTTGTAGAGATAAAAATTTTTGTTTTTATATGTCTTGAGATAATGCTTATGATCATTTTCAATGCATAGACAGCATGCCTATAGGATCTAAACAGATAAAATCTGCTTGTTATAAATCAATCGCTAGTTTATTATTATGGTATGATTCACGCTTAGATACCATGTCTATAGGATCCTGCCCAGTTATCACCTAGGCAGACCTGTAGGTTGATTAAGGTTATGAAGTTCAAAACTGTGTTTGTTTGACTACTTACAAACTGCCTAGATTCAATAAGTCATAAAATCAGTAGGCAAATTTATTAGGTAATCACTGCCTCGCCTTAATAAAATGCTGCATATTCTGCTTCGTGCTCATCTAGATACCCTGCTATAAGACTTTAAATCTTTTAAAACTGTTGTTTGAGGCGTGCAATTGTTTGTTTACTTTTAGAGGTAAATCTGAGCTCCTTTAATGGTTCCTTATGTGATAGTCCAATTTGCTTTTGTTTGACGCCTAGTTTTCTCCTTTTAAGCACCATACGTGAGTCTAGAACCGCCTTAATAGAGGTCCTAAGCACCTCCAGGGCCATAGGCAAGGTACAGGTAATGCATGCATATGGTACGTACTCGATACTACTAGAAAGCTTAGATAATAATTAAGGGGAGGGTAATTGGGTAGAAAAGGATATAATGACTTGTGCGCTAATTCTACGTGTAACACCTCTATTTGAGGAAAGTTTACTGAATATTGTACAGAAGTGATCCTATAGGCTAATAAACCTAGGAACCCCTTATTTCCGTTTTAAAAAAAATAATCTTTATTTGTTCAACTTGCTTTATGACTAATTCAATTATATTGAGTTTGGTCGGGACCCACCGTTGTGGACCTCGAGGGGTGTCTAACACCTTCCCCTCAAGGTAATTTTGAGCCCTTACCCAATCTACGGTAATGTAAACGGGTTTATGAGTTATTTGCTTTAGGTTCCCTAACGCACCTTAATCCGTTAGGTGGCGACTCTTCAAATTCCATACCCATCCCAAAAGGAAATGAGTTGTCCCATAATGTCAAAACCCCGATATCGAGGAGGAAAAAGGGGGGGGGGGGGATGATGGTAAGCTATAATCACGTATTTTAGTCGCTAATTGCACTTTAATTCATTTCACTTTACTTGTGTTAAGCTTTAATTGGTAGTGTTTTGCACTTATTGTGTCTTTTATGCCTTGTAGGAGTGATTTCGAGCTATGTAGATGTTGTGGAGCTAATTAGAGATATTTTGAGCTTTGAAGTCTGATTAAAAGCCCAAGAGATTAAGCCGGGATCGTGTTCGGGAGTCGAGGACCAAGTCTGGACATCAAAATGCAAGATTTAAGTTGTACTATGAGAAATTTGCACTTAGTTGATGCACGGTGCGAGGCATCGTGCGACGCAGTAGTGTATTTTTGTTTTTCTGATGAATTGTGCAAGCCCCTAATGCTCCATGATAATCCCAACTAATTCCCCGCATGGCGCATCGCCCCAAGCGGCGCGCCTGAGTAATTTTTACAGAGTAAATGTCCTATTTCGGCTAGGAAAGGGTGATTTCGTCTAGGCCCGATGGTATAAATACATGGAAAACGCTATTTTATGGATTTTTGACCAATTTTAGACATAAAGAGGCTAAGGAGGAGTTTTAAGAACATGAGCACAAGGATTTCATCATTCATTCCTCACTCATGACCCGGGTTTGGATCGACTTTATGCTTTCCTATACTTTAATTATACTTGTGATGAATTTCTCCATATATATGGAGTAGTTTTCCTTTAGGGTTTGATTGATTTGGTGTATTGATATTTATTTGTGGATTATAGCTCTAGTTTTATGTATTGAAGCATTTTTATATGGTTTAATTTTTGCATCTATATTCACTTGTTCACGTAATAGAGAGAGGCATAACTTGTGACATCTTTGCATTATATTGTTGGTTGAGTTCATTAATTCTTCATTGTAATGGAAAGAGGCTAGTTGAATCATTGATTAAACCTAGTTAGGAGGATAACCGAGAGAGGATCTCCTAAAGACCAATCCACTCACATTCTTGCATATCTTCACCGAGCTTAAATTGGCTCATCTCGTGAGGTTGAAACTTAATCGAGAGAGGAGTTTCCACTAATTGTTTGAACTAGTAATTGAGTAAATCGAGAAACTAACTTGAAAATTAGAAGTGGATTATCTAGAGTTAGATCCCGAACAATTATCTTGAACCTTTCCAATCAAAACCCTATCTTTTTCCACTGATAACCTTCTTTGCTTATGCATTATTGCGATTGTCACTAGTCAATAGCTTGATATTCTTAGTTAGTTTTAGTTAGAAAGCATATAAATCTCAACTATTGATCATCTTGGATAGCAATAAAGCTAGAAACTACGAGAATGCTATTTAACTGCAATCCATGTGGATACGATATTATATTATAATATATTCGACTAGCGAGCATATTTAAGCCTGTGTTTTAAGCTCGTCAGGACGCAAAAAAAGCTCATAAGAAACCTCTCCAACTCGTCTCAATACCTCAAATGGTCCAATAAACCTTGGGCTCAACTTTCCCTTCTTCTCGAACCTCATGATTCTCTTCATCGGCGAGACCTTCAAGAGAACCTTCTTGCCCACCATAAATGATAAATCACGCGCCTTCTGATCTACGTAACTCTTCTATCTGGATTGTGATGTGCGAAGTCGCTACTAAATCAACTTTACCTTTTCCAAGGAATCGATCACTAAATCAGTGCCATACTCAAATGATCCAATGAGTGAATGACATCGCCAACCATACAAAGCCTCAAATGGAGTCATCTCAATGCAGGACTAATAACTGTTGTTATAAGCAAACTCGGCCAAAGGAAAGAATCGATCCCACTGTCGTTCGAAGTCAATCACACATGCTCTAATAATATACTCAACTATTTGGACCGTCCGCTTTGACTGCTTGTCGGTCTGCGGGTGAAACGTTGTGCTGAGCTCTACCCAGCTGCCCAACTCACTCTGTACTGCTCTCCATAAGTGCAAAGTGAACTAAGGGCCTCTATCTGAAATGAAGGAGATAGGCACACCATGCAACTGAACAATCTCCTAAATGTAAATCTAGGCCAATCTCACTGAAGAGTACGTAGTCACAGCTGGAATAAAGTGTGCCGACTTGGTCAACCTATCGACAATGACCCAAATGGAATCAAACTTCCTCAACGTCCGCAGAATTCAACTACAAATTCCATAGTGATCCGCTCCCAATTCCACTCCGGTATAACCATCTGTTGGAGTAGGCTGCCTGGCCTCTGGTGCTCATACTTAACTTGCTGGCAATTTTGACACCTCGCTACATACTCAACTATGTCTTTCTTCATCGACCGCCACCAATAATGTTTCCTCAGGTCGGGATACATCTGTGTAGCACCAGGATGAGTAGAATAACGAGAATTGTGTGCCTCCTCTAAAATCTTCTCCCTCAAGCCATCAACATTAGGAAAACATAAGCGACCCTAGAGTCGTAGAACACCATCCTTGCCGATAGTAACCTCCTTGGCACCAACCAGTAGTACCGTCTCTCTAAGAACCAGAAGGTGTGGACATTCATACTGACGAGCCTGGATCCGCTCAAATAATGAAGACTGAGCCACTACACATGCAAGAACTCAACTAGGTCTGAAATATCCAACCTCACAAGTCTATTAGCTAGGGACTGAATGTCCAAATCTGATTGCCTCTCCTCTACTGAAATAAATGCCAAACTACCCATACTTTCGGCCTTTCTGCTAAAGGCATTTGTAACCTTATTCGCCTTGCCAAGATGATAAATGATGGTAATATCTTAGTCCTTTAGTAACTCAATCCACCTGTGCTGCCTCAAATTTAGATCCCTCTGCTTGAACAAATGTTGCAAGCTATGATGATCAGTGTAAACCTCATATGATACCCCATAAATATAATGTATCCAGATCTTGAGAGCATGACCTATCATGGCCAACTATAAATCATGTACGGGGTAATTATTCTCGTGGGACTTCAGCTGACGTGAAGCATATGTAATAACTAGCCCCTCCTGCATCAATACACAACCTAGGCCAACGCGTGAAGTGTCGCAATACACAGTATACATACCTGAACCGGAAGGCAACACTAAAACTGTTGATGTAGTCAAAGCTGTCTTGAGCTTCTGAAATATCGACTCGCAATCATGTGACCATTTGAATGAAGCACCCTTCTGGGTCAATCTAGTCAAAGGTGATGCAATAGATGAGAAGCCCTCTATAACCCGGTGATAATAACCTGCTAACCCCAAGAAACTCCTGATCTCAGTCGCTGTGGTAGGACGAGTCCAACTCTGGACTGCCTCGATCTTCCTAGGATCCACCTTAATACCCTCACCTGATACAACATGTCCCAAGAATGCAACAGAATCCAACCAGAACTCACACTTGGAGAACTTATCCTAAAGCTTCTGTTCCCGTAAGGTCTGAAGCACAACCCTAAAATGGTTCTCGTGCTCCTCCATACTACCCGAGTAGATCAATATGTCATCAATGAAGACAATGAAAAATGATTCAAGATATGGCTTGAACACTCGTTTCATCAAATCCATAAATGTCACTGGGGTGTTGGTTAAGCCGAAAGACATCACCAGAAAATCATAATGGCCATATCTGGTCTAGAAAGCCATCTTCGGAACATCTGAAGCACAAATCTTCAGCTGATGATATCCAGATCTCAAATCGATCTTAGAGATCACCCAGGCACCCTACCCAACTGGTCAAACAAATCATCAATATGCAGCAATGGGTACTAGTTCTTAATGTTAACCTTGTTCAACTGGCGGTAATCAATGCACATCCGCATACTCCCATCTTTGTTTTTCATGAATAACACCGGTGCGACCCAAGGCGAAACACTCGGCCTGATGAAGCCCTTTGCTAGAACCTCCTCAAGCTACTTCTTCAACTCTTTCGGAGCCATGTGGTACGGTGGAAGAGAGATATGTTGGGTACCTGGTGCCAAATCAATACTAAATTTGATATCACGATCTGGTGGCATGCCTGGTAAATCAGAAGGAAACGCATTGGTTAAATCCCGCACCACGGGCACTGAATCAATTGTAGGAGTGTCTACAGTAGTATCCCAAATATAAGCTAGATAAACCAGACAACCCTTCTCAACCATGTGTCAAGCCTTCGGGAAGGAGATAACCCGACTAGGTTCACTAATAGATGAACCTCTCCACTCCAATCTAGGCAACTCTGGCATCACCAAGGTAATAGTCTTGGCATATCAATATAGGATGGAATGAAATGAAGACAACCAATCTATGCCCATGATGACCTCAAAGTCGGTTATGTCAAGAAACAGAAGATCCACTCTTGTCTCATAACCATGGAAAGTCACAATATAGGACCGGTAGACCCGATCCACAATGACAGAATCGTCGGGCGTGGACACATAAATAGGAACACCCAAGGACTCACGAGGGACATCCAGATAATTAGCAAATAGAGAAGAAGAATAGGAATATGAAGATAGAATTGAATAATACTGAAGCATCCCTACCGCAGACAAAAATAATAACTGTTATCACGGCATCTGAGGCTACTGTATCTGGTCTGGCTGGAAAGTCATAGAACCTAGCTTGAGTGCCACCTACATGGACTCTACCTCTAGTGAGACCCTACTCACCTGCTCTTCGCCTCTAGCAGGCCGAACTGATGGTGCGGAAAATAGTGCGGTAATCATGGGTTGATGGCCCTACTGCACTGCTTTTCCTCGAAACATGAGGCAATATCTCCTCATGTGACCAAGATCCCCGCACTTATAGAAACCTCTCAGTATGGAAGATGACTGGCCCTGAGTATGGCCCTGGAAACCTGAATATCGGCTGGAAGGGCCTTGGATAGCTGGTGGTTGGTAAGAGCTTTCTGGAATGGCGCTGAAACATGGCCGCATTAGTGCACCCCGAGAAGGCAATGGTGCTGAATTAATGGGTCTATTAGACTAACCCTTCACAAACTGACCTCTTCCCCCAGACGGGGCGCTGCTGAAACCTCAAGAATGTCGAGGCCGCTTCACCCCCGTCATATAAAATCGGCCCTAGGTGCAGATACCCTCAATCTTCCAAGCTATCTCCACAACCTACTTGTAGGGAGTCCCCATCTCCATCTCTCGATCCATAGTAACCTGAATACCATAATTCAAGCCTACAATAAACCTCTGCACTCTCTCTACATCGGTGGGGAGTATCATAAGTGCATGGCGGGACAACTTAGAGAACCTCGCCTCATAATCGGTCACAAACATCTGACCCTGTTGTAGCCACTCGAACTGACCCCGTAGCTCTTCTATCTAGAAAGGTGGAATATATCTCTCCAGAAATAGACGTGTGAACTGATTTGAAGTCAAGGGAGATGAACACCCTGGCCTGCTAAGAAGATAGGACTGCCACCACCTACTGGCCATGCCCTCCAACTGAAATGTTTTGAAGTTCACCCCGTTGGACTCCAATACCCTCATGTTGTGCAGTCTGTCCCTGCAACGGTCATGCACTTGTGACATTGTATTTTGGGAGTATTTTAGTAGACATTTTATAGTTTTGGATATTAAATTCACTACTTAACTCTTTTCTTTATTTTATGATTGGTTTTACTATAATTTCCTATTAATACCTATCTCATTAAATAAAATCAATCACTTTGAAAATATTAAAATGAACAATTAAATGGATATCACTGTTGGCTTGCCTAGCGGGGACGTTGAGCGCCATCACGGCCTATAGTGGAAAATGGGTCGTGACAGCTTGGTATCAGAGCTCTAGGTTCACATAGGTTTCACAAGTCATAAGCGGTCCTAAGAGAGTCTTGCAGATCGAAGTGGAGACGTTCATACTTATCTTCGAGAGGCTATAGGGTGTTAGGAAACTTCTCTTTCTTCATCTCCTATCGTGCAGTTGATGTTGTGCTAATGTATCTTTCTCTTATTCTCTCACAGATAGTGAGAATGCGCGTGACAGATGTACCCAATGGTGGAAGAGTTGCTCCCCCTGTTGCTAGAGGCTGAGGCAGAGGCCTAGGGAGAGCTCTATCTCCTGCTCTAGCTCATAGATTCTATGATGCATGCTGGTTTATTTCCAGTAGACCCAGTCATATCCCACGCGGGATGGGGATTACATACCACCTACCGCTCAGACTCCAGGGCACGCTACCGCCTTATATCAGACCCCAGTTGCATTACTTGTGGACGAAGCCAGCCACTTGCAGCGGCTGCACCATATCCCATATCAGATGCAATCTTCGAGCCGCATAAGCTGTTGGATAGATGGACCAGACTGCATCCTGCCGGCTTTGGCGGTGAGAGACATGAGCCCCCTACCCCCTCCCCCCTCTAGGATTTTATTTACCGTTGTATGGACAGACTGCACAACATAAGGGTTTTGAATAGACAAAACCTCCTATAATACTGTCTGGGATAATATAGATAGAAAATAAATACAGTAAGGAGAGACTTTGGGTGCTGCAGAACGGGCATAGAGAGTAGCTCACCACTAAGCCTCTGGGTAACGGGGTTACGCGCCTGAAGGACTGCCAGATGCCCCTGCCTCAGATCATGTATAATTAGTGTAGAAGTGTTGTGTGAGCACATAAAAAATATGTACCAAGTAAGTATCTAGTCTAACCTAGAAGAAGTAGTCACGAGGGGTCGACTTCGACACTTACTAGTGGGCAATAAACCTAAAGTACAAGATTCTTTATTAAGCATGAAAATCAACATCAATAATGGAATAAGAGGAAATAATTAAATGACCATTTATCAAAAATCAATTGAAAGTCCCCAAATATCACATAATAATCTCAACAAGTGTGGGCTTAGCATGTATTATAAATCCTCAAGTCCGGACAGACATATCAAGTGAAATCGCACTCCAAGTGAAAACACGCACGAGTTATGCAAGGTCGTACGGCCCGGTCTATATTCGTGTACATACACTACCGAGGTCGTATGGCCCGATCCATGGATGCATCCCACATATATACAAATATTACCGAGGTGTTCGGCCCGATCCACAGGAATAGGGAAACTTTTTGGATTTCAAAGTTCACATGTACAACTCCGAGGAAAACCCATGAAAGGATACACTTTCCATCAATAATTAAACATTTCCTCCAACTCTCTAAGTAATGAAGTTTGATTTAACATAATATTCAACCAAGTTTTACTTACTAATACAAGTAATTAATCTAAGAAGTTGAGTCCAAATAGTACAAGTAATAGCACCTACAATTAGTAGCAAATAGCAATTTAAACACCCATGGGGTAAATTATCTCTTACAAGGTTAGGCAAGAGACTTACCTTGTTCCCAAGTTAACTTTCCAGTCCACAAATCACTAAAAGCCTCAAGTCGATGCCGAACAAATCGGAACTAGACAAATATTCTATAAATTAATCAATATATACTCAAAAGTTCATAATTTAGCTATTAGAGTAATTACCCAACCCAAATTGGAAGATTCCTAATATTCACCCCTGGACCCACGTACCTGAATTTTGGATATTTTTGAAGGTAAATGTTACCTATAACCTCACGAAACCAAAAAATAATTTCTACTCAATTCCATAATCATTTTCATGGTCTAATCTCATTTTTATCAAAATCTAAGTTTTCCAACAATCTCCTAAAATTTCTATATTAAAATCTATCGATAATGTATGTATTAAACTCACATTGTGTACAAAATACTTACCTCAAAGTGCTAGGTGAAAATCCCTCCTCAAAAAGCTTTAAAATTGACCATCAAGTGAGAGAAATGGACCAAAAAGCCTAAGTGCCTACTTTTAAAAACATTATGCCCAGGTATGCCTTCATCACGATCGTGGACAAGCCCTCGCGATTGCATAGGCAAAGCTGACGACTCCAAGAAAATTCCTCTTCGCGATTGCGAGAGGACACTCACGAAAGAAATGCACGGAGCCGCCTCCTCATCTTGAACATGTGCCCTCACTCGCGAATTCGTAAGGCAACTAGGTTGCCAGGCCAAGGCCCACGACTCTACCCAAACGCGACAAGTCACTCACGAACGCAAAGGCCACTAGTCCCAAGCCTTCACGAACGCGGCCAAGACTTTATGAACGTGAAGAAAAAAACCACCCAGTCACAATTCCTTCTTGACGATCGCGAGGGTCCCTACGCGTTCGCGAAGAAAGAAAGTAAATCAGCACACCAACAGATTTTGACTTAGCTCCGAGCAGTTTAAAGCGTACCCGAGCCCTCCGGGACCCTATCCAAATGCACCAATAAGTCTATAAACATAGTACGGACCTACTTGATTTCTCAAAACACATAAAAAACATCAAAACTAAGAATCACACCCCAAAATCTAATTGAATCAAGTTATCAAATTCAAGATTTTTAACTTACTCCAAACGCGCCGAATCATACTTAGACTACTCGGAATGACACCAATTTTGCGTGCAAGTCATAAATAACCATACGAAACTGTTCCTAGGCTTGGAATACCATATGGACCTCGATAAACACCAAAGCCTACTCCAAACCAAACATAAAGAACTTGAAAACCTTCAATGTGCCAACTTTCAATATTAAGCACTGAAACGCTCCCAAGTCATCCAAATACACGTCCAAGTCCAAAACATCATACGAATCTATTGGGACCGTCAAATCCTGGTTTCGAGTTTGTTTACTCAAAACATTTACGCAAGTCAAAGTTGACCATTATAGGACACTATTAAGGAACTAAGTATTTCGATTTCAACTTGAACCCTTCCAAACCCGAATCAACCATCCCCACAAGTTACAAAACAGTAAAGGCACACACGGAAAGTCTTAATTAGGGGAACTGGGATCTAAAAAGCAAAACAACCGGTCAGGTCGTTACATTAGGCCTTGACCACTAGACTGTATGTCAATTAGACAATATACTAATGTTAACTACCAAAAAGTACTTATTTGTTTAGAATAACTTGATTCTATTTGAAGGTACTAAATTTACATCAAACATTATTCATTATCAGTTACCTACAGTTGAGGAGGTAACTGATAATTGAGAGCTTGAATTTACTATTCTAAGGAGGATTATACCACGTACCTATATTTGTTTATATTGTTTATTACCCTGACGTATATTTATTTACTTCCTACTGTATTTGAGTAATTAGACCAGTAGTAAGTGTCGATGTCGACCCCTCGTCACTACTTCTATGAGGTTAGGCTACATACTTACTAGGTACGCGATGATTTACGTACTCATGC
The DNA here is from genome assembly GCA_005239525.1 of Nicotiana knightiana. NCBI lineage: Eukaryota > Viridiplantae > Streptophyta > Magnoliopsida > Solanales > Solanaceae > Nicotiana > Nicotiana knightiana. Next base: position 62,135 of record ML396448.1, on the reverse strand, counting down.
TACACTTGCTGAACTTATTATGTAGGTGTGTGTGTGTGTGTGTATATATATTTGGTGGTCTTTTGGGAGCAAAGGCGCGGCTATTGCAGGGACTTTACGGTGAGTTGCATTCCATGTTATGATCTGCATCATACAGAGTCTCCATCAGAGTTATTTATATTTTCCTGTCTAACTTGTATTCCAGACAGATGTTGTATTATTATTGTACTCTTTCGTGGATGCGCATGCACTTGTGACACCGGATTTTTGGGGTTCCTACTGGATGTTCATTATTGTAGTTCACATAAATATTATCATTTCACCTTATAATTTATATTAATTATGGAAGGTTTTCTAAGAGTTCCATATTTTACTCTACTTATTTAATGGGATTCATGATTTCGAAAATAATAAATTGAGTAACTAAGTTGATTAATCACCGTTGGCTTGCTTGACGACGGTGTTAGGCGCCATCACGACCTACGGTGAATTTTGAGTCGTGACATATTTGTTTAGAATAACCCGATTCAATTTGTTGGTATTAATATTTACATCAAACATAAAAGACAAACATTATTAATTTCCATTGAATTTTCTTCTTATTATTTCTTTTCAGATACAAGAAATAATTCAATTTTAGCTAGAAATTGTGGTTCTCGAAAATCAACCGAAAGATTATGGAGCTAGCGTATGAATTGACAATTAATTATTATTGTCATTGCTAGTGACCTAGTAAGTGAAACTAATAATTTTAGGTAAAGACACAAGCCAAAAACATATAATTTTTCATGATATATACCAAGTGAAAACTTATTTTTGATTGATATTGTTATTATTGCTTCTATTGCTTCCTAAATGTCACGACCCAAAATCTACTAAAGGTCGTGATGGCGCCTAACACCGCCATCAGGCAAGGCAACGGTGAATAATCAGATTAATTACTCATTTTAGTATTTTGAAATCATAATTTTCCTTAATTAAATCATTTGAAATAGAATTTACAAGGTAAACGATAATATTTTCATAACTACAATAACGAACAACCTGTAGGAACCCCCAAAACTCGGTGTCACAAGTTCATGAGCATATACTAAGGAGTACAATAATAATACAACATCTGTCTGGAATACAAGTTAGACAGGAAAAATATAAATAACTCTGATGGAGACTCTATATGTTGCAGATCAAAAGAAGGAAGTGCATCTCACTGTAAAGTCCTCGCAATAGACGCGCCTCTGCACCCAAAGACCACCAGAAACATATATGTATACCTGCACAACAAGTGCAGCAAGTGAAGCATTAGTACGTAAATCAACACGTACCCAGTAAGTATCTAGTCTAACCCCAAATAAATAGTGACGCGGGGTCGACATCGACACATACTAGTGGTCCAATAAGACAGATACAGTAAAAAGTAGACGGATATGGGGCAGCGTAAATGAATGAAATAAACAAGTATGAATAAGTGGTACAATCCTCCTCTCAACCACAAACCCCAACTCTGGATTAGCAGTTACCTCCTCAGCTGGAGTATATATAATTATTGTACCTCACCAAATAGGTCGTCATAATTTAAATCAGAAAAATTCCCAGATACACTGGCTTCCTGAAAAGTATTACGCATGATTCCATAGGAGTATTTAATAGAAATGTTGAGGCATACGGCCTGATCCCATCATAATCACGACCCATAAATACATCTATTATATTGTCGATGTAACGACCTGATCGGTCATCATGAGAGTTGTAGACTTGTTTCCCTATTTTTCTGCTTCTATTGTGTTCAACAGCTGTTATATGACTTACCGGGTTGGTTGGTTTGGGTCCGGAATGATGTCAGAATGAATTGAGACACTATTCTCTTAATTGGAAGCTTAAATTGAAAAAGTCGATCGGATGTCGACTCATGTGTAAACGACCTTGGATTTGAATTTTGATAGTTCTGTTAGCTCCGTTAGGTGATTTTTGACTGTGGAACGCGTCCGGAATGTGATTTGAAGGTCCGTAGTTGGAACTTTGGAGGCTTGATATCGGGGTCGAATTTGATTTTCGGGAATTGGAGTAGGTTCGTGGTGTCATTTATGACTTGGTTTCAAATTTTGAGGTCAATCAGACGTGGTTTGATAGGTTTCGGCTTTGTTTATGGAATTTGGAAATTTAGAAGTTCTTTAGGCTTGAATCCAGGTGTAATCTGTATTTTGATATTGTTTTGGGTGATTCCAGAATTCGACTAAGTTCGTATTAGGTTATATGACATGTTGTTATGTTTGGTTGAGGTCATGTGGGCCTCGGGCTGATTTCGGGTGGTTAATGGACTAAGTTTTGTAGTTAGAAGGTTGTTGACCTATAGAAGTGAAGAGGAGGCCACAGATGCGGGCAAGGCCAGGCTAGGTAGGAGTCGCAGGTGCGAGAAAGGGATGCATCGGCGAGCCCGCAGATGCGAGGAAGGCCCGCAAATGAGAAAAGGGAAGACTTGGTCATTTCCGCAGAAGCGGACGAAGGGCCGCAAAAGCAACTTCGCAGGTGTGAGACATGGAGCGCAGATGTGAGCCCAGTGGTTTAAGTGAATTCTGCAGGTGCAGATCTTTTGGCACATGAGAGGCTCCGTAGGTGCGACAATTAGGCCGCAGGTGCGAAAGGGCTGGGCAGAACATATAAATATGGGACTTCGAGATTTTTCACCATTTTCACGTTTTGGAACTCGGATTTTGGAGGATTTTGAGGAGGGTTTTGAAGCTATTAGTGAGGTAAGATCCTTGTGTCTATTTATCTTCGATAATGATGTATCCCCACTGATTTCTGCACCTAATTAGTGAGATTTTGAAGTGAAATTCGGGGGTTTAGGGCTAGAGAATTGGAGAGTAAATTTTTGGAGATTGGGATGACAAAATGGGGTCAGATTTTGATAAATTTAGTATGGTTAGACTCGTGAGTGGATGGGATTTCAGGTTTTGTGACTTTTGTCGGAATTCGAGACGTGGGCCTGGGGAGGGCGGGTTTAGCCTATTCTGGATTTTGGTTTAGAATTTCATGTTTTTTTTTTGGAACTGATTTCTTTAGCCTATATTAATTATCGCATACTTCTTGTGACTAGATTCGGGGAATTTTGTAACTTATTCGAGGGGCAAAGGCGTTATGGAGTAGGATTTTACGCAGTTTGAGGTAAGTAACATCTTAAATCTGGTCCTGAAAGTATGAACCCCGGAACGTGGTATGATGTGATTATTTGGAGGTGACTCACATGCTAGGTGACGGGCGTGTGGGCGTGCACCGTGGGGGATTGTGACTTGGTCCGTCCCGTGAGACTATAAAGTCGAATAGCCTATTATTGCTTACATGTTTCCCTTTGTCTTCTAGAAATTTGACTGCCATTCATGTTAAAAACCATGCTTAGGCTATATGATATCAGTGTTGGGACCCGCAATGGTCGTATACTTGTTGCATTAACTGCTAATTGATGTCTTGTACTCAGTCACAGTCTTACTTATGTGTCGTACCTTCATTCGCTCTTGTTTCATGTGTCGTACCTTTGTCCTCTCCGGAGTGTGTACACCCCCAGTGAGCGCAGGTACCTAATGAGTGTGTGTATTGAGGGATGAGAACCGAGTATTGAGCTATTGAGAGCTTGACTGATTGTTCTCTGAGAGGTTGCATTTGTCTTCCTTTGTTGCTGCGCTTAGCTGATTTATGATATTGTTCTGAGTTTCTGGAATATATTATAACTTGTTTACCTAAACTTAGTAAATATGCAGCTGACTTGACTCATATTGCCGGAATTTACTCATGTCTACTTTCATTGTTGAAATCAGTGAAATGAATTGTATTTGTTTAGCTCGTCACAACTTCTCAATTCCTTATTTATTTCTGTTACTTACTGAGTTGGTTTTACTCATGCTACATCCTGCACTTCATGTGCAGATCCTGGTGTATCTGGTCATAGAGGGCATTGATCTCGTACACGGTCGAGTGTCGAAGATTTACGAGGTAGCTATCAGTGTTCGCAGTCCTTGTCTCTCCGTCTATGCTATATTTGTTTTATGTATTTACATTTAGATAAAGACTCTTGTAGACACTATTTCTTAGACTGGTTTATGCTCATGACTTGGTGACACCCTGATATTTGGGGCTATCTTTCCGCATTATATTTTGAGTTTAACTCATGCTTTTATGAAAACATTGTTCTGAAAAAGGCATTTGGTTTATCATTTATGAAATATCGAAGTATTTTGAAAATCGGCTTGCCTAGTACCATTGATAGGCGTCATCACGATAGGTTAGAGCTTTGGGTCGTGATAAGTCGATATCAAACCCTAGGTTACATAGGTCTCACGAGTCATGAGCAGGTGTAGTAGAGTCTTGCGGATCGGTACGGAGATGTTTGTACTTATCTTCGAGAGCTTGCCGAACCCTTAGGAAATTTCACATTCTTGAATTCTTTTCGTGCCAATTGTTTGATTCTAGTAACTGAATTTCTGTTGTTCTATTCTCTCAGTGATTGTGCGGATGTATACTACGGAGCAGGATGGACAGCCACCAGTACCACCAGTCAGGGCCGTGAAAGGCCGAGTTTGCGGTAGAGGCTGCGGTAGGGGCAGAGGTGTAGCTCGCACAGCAGCTAGGGCAGCACCTGCAGATCCACCAGTTGCCCTAGTTCAGGAGCAGGCTCCAGTTGCGGATGAGCCTGTGGGACCAGCTCAGGCACCACCTGTGCCCATCGTCATTCCAGGCCTTCAAGAAGCCTTAGCTCAGATTCTGACCATGTGCACCAGTCTTGCTCAGGCGGTCTCTGTTCCGGCCACAGCAGCCACTTCTCAGGCCAGAGGAGGTGCTCAGACTCCTGCCGCACGCACATCAGACCAGGTGGTACAAGGACTCTAGACACCGGGGCCACCATTAGCCCAGTCGGTTGCAGCTGCTCAATACTATGTGGTTCCTATCACTTCCGATGATGAGCAGCGTCGACTGGAGAGGTTTGGGAGACTCCAGCCTCCATCTTTCACTAATATAGAGGGAGAGGATACACAGGGCTTTTTGGACAGGTCCTAGAGGATACTCCGTACAACAGGCATTCTAGAGACTAGTGGGGGTCTTGTTCACTACTTTTCAGTTCTCTGGGGTTGCCTTCAGCTGGTAAGAGGTGTACGAGAGGCATAGGCCGGTCAGTGCAGCACCCTTTACCTGGCAGCAGTTCTACGGTCTTTTTCTAGAGAAGTTCGTGCCTCAGTCCCATAGAGAGGAGCTCTGCAGGCAGTTTGAGCAGCTTTATCAGGGCGATATGTCTATGACGCTATTTGAGATGCGATTCTCGAAGTTGTCCCATCATGTTATCTAGTTAGTTCCCATAGACAGAGAGAGGATAAGGAGGTTCATAGATGGCCTCACTTTTCAGCTGCAATTGCTTATGACTTGAGAGAGAGTGTTTGGTGCTACTTTTGATGAGGTTGTCGACATTTCTCGTCAGATTGAGATGGTTTACAACCAGGAGCGGGCTGAGAGGGAGGACAAGAGGCCTCGTGGACAGGGTTGATTTAGCGATGTTCCTTCTGGGGGTCAGTTCCACCACGGTAGGGGTCGTCCTTTCAGATATGCTCAGACGGATCGCCCAGTTCACTATGGTGCATCATCTGCCCATGGTTCACATAGTTATCAGCAGGGCCATTCATCTCTCATTGTCCTCCCAGCTCAGAGTTCGTCTCGTGCTCCATCGGGATAGGGTTCGTCTATGTCAGGTCCTTCTACCAATTATCCTGGTGCTCGGGGCTCCTTTCAGTCCCCAACACCAGCACTGGGGAGTTGTTATGAGTGTGGAGAGTTTGGTCACATAAGGAGGCAGTATCCCCGTCTAGTGGGAGGTCTAGCTCCGCAAAGGAGCCAGTCTATGACATCAACACCAATTTCTTCACTACCTGCTCAGCCAGCTCACGGTGGAGCTCAATCAGCTAGTGGTCACCCGAGAGGGGGAGGCCGATCAGGGGGTGGCCAGGCCCGTTTCTATTCTCTCCCTGCCACACCAAACGTCATTTCTTCGGATGTTGTGATTACAGGTATTGTCTCAGTCTTCCACCGAGATGCCTCTTATTATTTGACCCTGGTTCCACTTATTCATATGTGTCCTCGTATTTTGCTCATTATTTGGATATGCCCCGTGAGTCTCTAGTTTCATCTGTTCATGTATCTAATACAGTGGGCGATACTATTATTGTGGATCGTGTATATCGATAGTGTGTGGTGACTATTGAGAGTCAGGAGACCAAAGTAGATATTTTGTTGCTTAGTATGGTCGATTTTGACGTGATTTTGGGTATGGATTAGTTGTCTCCATGTCATGTTGTTCTAGATTGTCACGCTAATACCGTGACGTTGGCGATGTAGGGGTTGCCAAGGGTTGAGTGGAGCGACTCTATAGACTATGTTTTTAGTAGAGTGATTCCATACTTTAAGGCTCAGCGGATGGTGGAGAAGGGTTGTCTATCTAATTTGGCCTTTGCAAGGGATGTTAGTGTAGAGGCCCCAGCTATTGATTATGTTCCGATGGTGCGATATTTTTCGGATGTGTTTCCTGCAAACCTGACAGGCATCCCTCCTGACAGGGATATTGACTTCGGTATTGATTTGGTGTCGGGTACTCAGCCCATTTCCATTCCATCGTATTGTATGGCACCGGCGGAGTTGAAGGAACAACTTCAGGAACACCTTGATAAGGGGTTTATTCGGCCCAACATGTCACCTTGGAGTGCACCAGTTCTATTTGTAAAGAGGAATGATGGTACTATGAGAATGTGCATTCATTACAGGTAGTTGAACAAGGTCACAATAAAGAACAAGTATCCTTTTCCACGTATTGATGATCTATTTTACCAGTTTCAGGAAGCGAGTGTGTTTTCCAAGATTGATTTGAGGTCAGGGTATCACCAGCTGAAGATTTGGGGCTCAAATATTCTTAAGACAGCTTTTAGGACCCGATACGGCCATTATGAGTTCCTTGTAATGTCTTTTGGGCTAACCAACGCCCCAACAACGTTCATGCATCTGATGAATAGTGTGTTTCAGCCTTATCTTGACTCGATCATTATTGTATTCATTGATGATATCCTGGTGTATTCTTGTAGCTAAGATGAGCATGCCCAACATCTGAGGATTGTGTTACAGTGGTTGAGGGTCGAGAAGCTTTATGCAAAGTTTTCCAAGTGTGAGTTTTGGCTCAGTTCAGTGGCGTTGTTAGGGCATGTGGTGTCTAGTGAGGGTATTCAGGTGGATCCGAAGAATATAGAGGCGGTTTAGATTTGGTCCAGACCGTCCTCAGCCACGGAGATTTAGAGTATTCTTAGTTTGGCTGGCTATTACCGTAGCTTTGTGGAGGGTTTCTCATCTATTGTATCGCCCTTGACCAAATTGACCCAGAAGGGTGCTCCATTCAGGTGGTCGAATGAGTGCGAGGAGATATTTCAGAAGATCAAGACTTCTTTGACCACGACTCCAGTTCTAGTTCTACCATCAACCTCTGGTTCTTACACAGTGTATTGTGATGCTTCGCGGATCGATATTAGGTGTGTTCTGATATAGGAGGGTAGAGTGATTTCTTATGTTTCGTTCCAGTTGAAGACCCATGAGAAGAACTATCATGTCCATGATCTTGAGTTAGCAGCTATTGTTCACGCCTTGAAGATTTGGCGGCAGTATTTTTACGGGGTCCATTGTGAGATTTACACTGATCAATGGAGTTTGCAGCATCTGTTCAAATACAAGGATCTTAACTTGCGTCAGCGGAGGTGGTTGGAGCTTCTTAAGGATTATGATATCACTATTTTGTACCATCCCGGGAAGGCCAATATGGTGGCCGATGCCTTGAGTCGTCGGGCGAAGAGTTTGGGAGCTTAGCATATCTTCCAGCAGCTGAGAGGCCATTTGTTGGATGTTCAGGCCTTAGCTAGCCAGTTTCTCATCTTGGATATTTTTGAGCCGAGTCGAGTATTGACTTGTCTGGTCTCTCGGTCTTCTCTTTATGATCATATCAAGGAGCGTCAGTATGATGACCCCATATTCGTGTCCTTAAGGAAACGATCCAGAACAGTGATGCTAAGGAGGTTATTATTGGGGATGATGGTGTATTGAGGATGTCGGGAAGGCTATGTGTGCCCAATTTACATGGTTTGCATGATTTGATTCTCCACGAGGCTCGCAGTTCGCGGTATTCTATTCTTCCGGGTACCGCAAAGATGTATCGGGACTTGAGACATCATTAGTGGTGGAGGAGAATGAAGAAGGACATAGTGGAGTATGTAGCTAGGTGCCTAAATTGCCAGCGGTGAAGTATGAGCATCAATGACCAGGTGGGTTGCTTCAGAAGTTAGAGATTTCAGAGTGAAAGTTGGAGCGGATCACTATGAATTTTGTTGTTGGACTCCCACGGATGCAGCGCAGGTTTGATGTAGTTTGGGTGATTGTGATAGCCTGACCAAGTTAGCTCATTTCATTTCTCTGATGACTACCTATTCCTCCGAGCAGCTGGCTTGAGTGTATATCCGTGAGATCGTCAGGCTTCACTACGTACGGGTATCTATCATCTCTGACTGGGGTACGCAGTTTACATCACAGTTCTGGAGGGCCATACAACATGAATTAGGTACTTGAGTGGAGTTGAGCACAGTATTTCACGCTCAGATGGACAGACAGTCTGAGCCCACTATTAAGATATTATAGGATATGCTCCATGTGTGTGTGACGGAGTTTGGGGGTTCATGGGATCAGTTCTTGCCTCTATAGGAGTTTGCTTACAACAACACTTATCAGTCAAGCATCTATATGGCACCGTATGAGGCTCTGTATAGTAAGTGTAGGTCTCTAGTGGGTTGGTTCGAGTCGGGTGAGGCTAGATTCTTGGTTCAAGATGCTCTGGAGAAGGTAAAGGTGATTCAGGATAGACTACGCACAGCGCAGTCCAGATAGAAGAGTTATGCGGATCAGAAGGTCCGGGAGGTTGCATTCATGGTTGGAGAGCGGGTCTTGCTCCGGGTTTCACCTATGAAGGGTGTTATGAGGTTTGGAAAGAAGGGAAAGCTAAGCCCAAGGTTCTTTGGTCCTTTTAAGGTGTTGCGACGAGTTGGGGAGGTTGCTTATGAGCTTGCTTTACCTCCTAGTCTAGAGGGGGTTCACCCAGTATTCCATGTTTCTATGCTCCAGAAGTATCACGGCGATCCATTTCACGTGTTAGATTTCAGCTCAGCCCAGATGGACCAGGATCTATATTATGTTGAGGAGCTAGTGGCTATTTTGGACAGGCAGGTTCGGAAGCTGAGGTCGAAGAACATTGTTTCTGTGAATGTTTAGTGGAGGAGTCAGCCGGTCGAGGAGGCGACCTGGGAGACCAGCATGATAGGCGCATCAGTTATCCTCATCTTTTCACCACTTCATGTATGTATCTATACTCGTTCGAGGACGAACGTTTGCTTAAAAGGGGGAGGATGTGACGACCCAGCCGGTCGTCTTGAGTTTTGTAGCCCCGTTTCCCCATTTTCTGCTTCTATTGTACTCTACAGTTTTTATATGACTTACCGGGTTGGTTGGTTCAGGTCCGGAGTAATGTCAGAGTGAATTGAGACACTTAGTCTCTTTATTGGAAGCTTAAGTTGGAAAAGTCGATCGGATTTTGACTTATGTGTAAAAAACCTCGAATCTGAATTTTGATGGTTGTTTTACCTCCGTTAGGTGACTTTGGACTTCGGAGCACATCCGAAATGTGATTTGGAGGTTCGTAGTAGAATTAGGCTTGAATTGACAAAAGTTGGAATTTTGGCGAATTTGACTGGCAGTGGAGATTTTGATATCAGGGTCGAATTTGATTTCTGGGAATTGAAGTAGGTTGGTGGTGTCATTTATGACTTGTGTTAAAAATTTGAGGTCAATCGGACATGGTTTGATAGGTTTTGGCGTCGTTTGTGGAATTTGGAAGTTTAGAAGTTCTTTATGCTTGAATCCAGGTGTAATCCGTGCTTTGATGTTGTTTTGGGTGATTCGAGGATTCGACTAAGTTCGTATTGGGTTATATGACTTGTTGGTATGTTTGGTTGAGGTCCCATGGGCCTCGAGTTGATTTTAGGTGGTTAACGGACCAAGTTTTGGGGTTAGAAGGTTGCTGAGTTTTCTGGTGTTTGGCACCTGCGGTGGGGAGTCCGCAGGTGCGGACCCGTAGAAGAGAATAGGAGTGCGGACCTGTAGAAGAGAATAGGAGGCCGCAGATGCGGGCAAGGTCATGCTGGGTAGGAGGCGCACGTGCGAGAAAGGGGGCGCATCTACGAGCCCGCAGATGCGAGGAAGGCCCGTAGATGTGAAAAGGGAAGACTTGGTCATGTCCGCATAAGCAGACAAAGGGCCGCAAAAGTGACTCCACAGGTGCGAGATCTGTAGCGCAGATGCGAGCCCAGTGGTTTAAGTGAATTCTGCAGGTGCGGATCTTTTCGTGCAGGAGCAGCTTCGCAAGTGCGAAAGGCCTGGGCAGAACATCTAAATACGGGACTTCGAGATTTTTCACCTTTTTAATATTTTGGAACTCGGATTTTTGAGGATTTTGATTAGGGTTTCGAAGTGATTACTGAGGTAAGCTCCTTTTGTCTATTTATCTTCAATAATGATGTTTCCCCACTGATTTTTTGAACCTAATTAGTGAGATTTTGAAGTGAAATTTGAGGGTTTAAAGCTTGAGAATTGGAGAGTGAATTTTGGGGATTTGGATGACCAAATGGTGTTGGATTTTGATAAATTTAGTATGGTTAGACTCGTGAGTGGATGGGCTTTTGGGTTTTGTGACTTTTGTCGGATTTCGAGACGTGGGCCCGAGGGCCGGGTTGAGCTTATTTCGGATTTTGGTTTAGAATTTTATGCTTTTCTTATGGAATTGATTCCTTTAGACTATATTAATTATCTCGTACTTAGTATGGTGTGATTATTTGGAGGTGACGCACATGCTAGGTGACAGGCGTGTGGGCGTGCATCATGGGGGATTGTGACTTGGTCTTTCCCGTGAGACTGTAAAGTCGAATAGATTATGGTTGCTTACATGTTTTCCTTTGTCTTCTAGAAATTTGACTGCCATTCATGTTATAAACCATGCTTAGGCCATATGATATCACTTTTGGGACTCATAGTGGCCGTATACTTGTTGAATGGACTGCTAATTGTTGTCTTGTGCTCAGTCACAGTCTTAATTGTGTCTCATACCTCTGTTTCCTCTTATTTCTTGTTAATACTTGTTATTATTTCTGTTGGGGCTGAATTGTATGATTTCTGTGAGCCCGAGAGGCTGGAGAGGTTAGTGACTAAGATAGGGCCTGAGTGCCGAGCTGTGAGCTATGTGAGGTATATGGATCGTGTTTCACACTGCAACGATCCTGAGGGATGAACGTATATGGATCGGGTTGCATGCCGCAACGAGCCTTATGGCTATTTATGGATTATAGATCGGGTTGCACACCGCAGTGATATAGCGCTTGGGCTAAAGGATCCCCTTTGAAGTTTGTACACCCCAGGGAGCGCAGGTACCTAATGAGTGTGTGTATTGAGGGATGAGAGTCGAGTATTGAGATATTGAGAGCTTGAGTGATTGTTCTCTGAGAGGTTGCTTTTGTGTTCCTTTGTTGCTGCACTTAACTAATTTATGTTACTGTTCTGAGCTTTTAGAAAATATTATAACTTGTTTACCTGAATTTAGTAAATATGCAGCTGACTTGACTCATATTGCCGGAATTTACTCATGTTCGCTTTCATTGTTGAAATCGCTGAAATGAACTGTATTTGTATAGCTCGTCACTGCTTCTTAGTTCCTTATTTATCTATTACTTACTGAGTTGGTTGTACTCACGCTACACTATGCACTTCATATGCAGATCCAGGTGTATCCGGTTATTGAGGGCGTTGATCTCGTGCGTGGTCGAGTGTCGGAGATTTGCGAGGTAGTTGCCGGCGTTTGTAGTCCTTGTCTCTCCTTCTATGCTATCTTGCTTTTATGTATTTACATTTAGACACGGACTCTTGTAGACATTGTTTCTTAGACTGGTTTTTTAAATGCTCATGAATTGGTGACACCCCGATGTTTGGGGCTATGTTTCCGCATTGTATTTTGAGTTAATTTCCTGTTTTTATGAAAACACTGTTATGAAAAAGACTTTTGGTTTATCTTTAATGAAATATTGAAGTATTTTGAAAATCGGCTTGCATAGTACCATCGATAGGCTCCATCACGACAGGTTAGAGTTTTGGGTCGTGACAACCGAGGCAAATGGCCCGCTCCCATAAGAGTGTGGTACATAATCCTGCCGAGGCGAACGACCTGATCCCATCAAAATGTGCATATTACCGAGGGTCGAACGACACAAACCTTAGATGTACCTATTACACTGCCGAGGCGAACGGCCCGATCCCATTAGAATAAGATGTTTTAACGCGTCCTTGACCCCACTCACGGATAATCGTATGAGTTATGAACTTTAAGGAAGCTTTTCGATGAAAACGCACAACACGGGAGAAATTCGTAAGAGGAGCACAATTATTTCGTGGATCACTCAAGTAGCACATCAAATCTCTGCAATAGCAAGTCTATCACTCTATGCAAGTCTAGTCTCAAGTCATCATGTGAAATAAAGGAAAAGGCAAGGAACAACTCAAATAGTACAGTTATAGCATGGAGGGAACTAAGTCTACCCGGACATAACATGAATCTAGCTACATAAGGACTCTCGTCACCTCATGCGTACGTAACCCCCGTAAGAAATAACACATAAAAAATACATCGCCTAGGGGTAGTTTCCCCCTCATAGAGTTAGACAGGAGACTTACCTCACTCTGAAGTTCCATAACCGGCCCCAAAACCTCTCTAACATCTCAGACTGATCCTCGTCGCTCCAAAACTAGTCAAGCAACGTACAAACCAATAAAATATACTCTAATACTCATAATAAATCAATTTATTACAATTCTCAACTCCGCTCAAAAGGTCAATAAATTCAACCCTCGGGCCCACGTGCCCGGATTCCGAAAAAACATTACTCGTAATATTACGAACTAAAATATATAATTTATTCCTAGTTCTATGTCCAATTTCGAGGTCAAATTCTAAAAAATACCAAATTCTATGTTTTCTACCAAAATCCCCCAAACCTAGAGAGAATAAAAAAGGGCCAAAATCCCGTATAAAACCAAGCCTTCATCCCAGCGTTCATCACACCTGCGGTCACTTGACGGCTTTTGCGGTTTCGCAGGTGCGGCCAAAAATATCACTTCTGCAATTTCCCCTTAGGCCTCACCATCTACATCTCCGGGCAAGCATTCGCACCTGCGAGGTGCCACCTGTGCATGTCCCTCCGCTTCTGCGGAAATTCACCAGCTGCCTCAGTCCGCTTCTGTGTGCTTCCTCTCGCTTCTACGAGGTTTCTTTTACGACCAAGCTTCCGCAGAAGCGATCCCACCAGCAACAGAAATTTTCCATCTTTTCCTTAAGTCCAAAATGTGATCCGTTAACCATCCGGAATCCATCTGAGGCCCCCGAGACCTTGACCAAATATACTAACGCGTCCCAACACACATTGCGAACTTAGTCGAGGCCTCAAACCACGCCAAAAAATATTAAAACTACGAATCGATGATTGAAATCCTTTTTTAACTTACAAACCTTCAAACTTCAACGAACTCGTCCGATCCATACTAAGACATTACGGAATGACGCTGAACTTTGCGTACAAGTCATAAATCACAATCGAACCTATTTCAAGGCTCGGAATCCCAAACGGACATCGATAACACCAAATCCCACTTCAAATCAAACTTAGGAAACTCTTAAACTTTAAAAATGCCAATCTTCCAATACAACCATTGAAAAGCTCCTGATGATTTGATACTCAACCCGAACATACGCCCAAGTCTTAAATCATCATAGGAACCTATTGGAACCTTCAAATATCGATTATGAGGTCGTTTACTCAAAAGCCAAACCTTAGTCAATTCTTCCAACATAAAGCTTCCGAAATTAGAATTTTCTTTCCAAATCAACTCCGAACTTCCTGAAATTTAATTTCGGCCACACGTACAAGTCATAATACTTGAAGTAAAGCTACTCAAGGCCTAAAACGCTGAATGACGCGCTAGAGCTCAAAACGAACAGTCGGGATGTTACATTCTCCCCTACTTAAACGTACGTTCGTCCTCAAATACGAACCAACTTTCGACATCTAGAATTCTCTACAATACCTGATTCCAACATACAAACACCGCATCAATCACCAGACACTGTACCCAACATGACCATGCTCCTTCGCTGAAATTTCACTTTGCACCACATAAGTCTCTTGATCATAATACCATCCTCCGGCGACAATGGCCGCAACCTCATGAACCCGGTCCCTACAATACACCTCATAACACATATAAGCCATGTTCCAACACTCCCAATACTGCCATGATGGAAAAGACATGTAGAAACTCATAACCACCTGCCGAATCAACGAATCATTCTCTCTCCCTGACAAGAATCATTACCTCATTCTGAACTGAATAACGATATATGCTCTTTAATATACCTTATATAAATCAGATTGCACTGATTTCAGGTATAATAATCTTGTCTCACCCAGTAGAAGTTGCTCAGGCAATAAGCCACCTTAACACTGACCAAGATCTCATATGACATCATCAACGCACCAATAAGACATAACTTGGATATGATACATAAGGAAGAACGAACTCTGGAAAAGAACCACCCAGCCCGCATAACGAATAAAACGGTCGAACAAACGCTATAAACCTTTCTTAGAGAATGAGGAACAAAATACACAAGAATAAATGTATGGAATCGTACTCAACATCTCACTATTGCGACATGCAACTAGATCCACACATGATACCGTTGCAGCGTGAACCTAATCCAAACATGATACCGTTGTGGCGTGCAACCTGATCCAAAAACATACCCATGGAGGCGTTCCACCTGGTCCACACATGACAATAAATAAGGAAGTACCCATCAAGACATAATGCTTATACCTATGAAATATCTTAATATCGACCACGAGCACACTAAGTGCAAATATACAACCCTGGGGAGATGGATAGCGCCATACACTACAAAACCCAAGCACAACTAAGGTGTGATAAATGACCTGTATCTCGAGAGGCATCCTGCTCATATAACACCACAAGCTACAAAGGACCACAATGTGCGAATAATCAAGCCATCTCAAAACCTAAATGGCACAATAGAGGATTATATAGAACAACTGACGACAGAAATAACATCCAACGCTCGAAGACCCTCCATAAGCAACGCTTTACTGAATGAACACATCCGACCTGATGTGAAGCACACATTCACATTACACCTAAAAACGGACCTCAAGCCGATTCTGATCATACCATATTGAACCAACAACCCACCAAGGGCCCACGCTGGCCTTATTCATGCCACACACGAGCAGCTGTCCCAATTCGTAATAATCTCTCAAAGTCAACAACTAAAGGAATAGAGAGCCTTCCAGGCATAAACTCTCACATTAATGATAGTATCATAATCTCCATGCTTGGTTTCAATCCTTAACAGCCAAGTGACTAACATGCCACACTTATACAAATTTCTCCGTGGAATACACTCCCACGACCTTCCATACCAGGTAGCAAGATATGCATCTCCATACCACCAACCTTACAAATTCTGTAAAGCAAATCAATACACATGGCCTCTTACACAGGACATCATTCTCAGGTGACACTAGAGAAAATGTCAGCTGACTCTGAACATCTGAATTCTTCCTTGCCCATCCGAGCTTGTGACTTTCTTTCAACACCGAGTCACAAACCTAAATCCCCAACTTCAAACTCCTATGCCGCTCACTACATCTACCATACCGCTAGACGAGAGTGCAAGAATTCATTATAACCCCTGAACTACTAGTAGAATAAACACTTCTATGGCTAGATTCCTATCACTTAAATTCATTCAGAAGAACCACGCAACACGCAATTGAATTCCCAAGCCATAGAAAATACAAACCTCAAATCGTGATCTAAAACGCTATGACTCCTCTGGAGTCCATTTACACCACAAAGCCATTTGAATCAAATACCTCCGAAATCACTCAAGTTATAGTGGCTATCAAGCCCGCACGTACATCCCCAAACCACATGTATAACTTCACACCGAAGGAACTGATCATTACCATAATCACGCCGACACAACTATTACTAACCCACCTAACTTTTTTCACTTACTCTTGACCTAACTTAGATATATAATAGCTCGATTCACAACATAACAAACTCAATCCGCACTTATCTCGAGTGACACGAATCGCGAGACCACACCTTCACAATCCTAAGAATCATCTCATACCTTTCTGAATCTCACAATAGCATCTTCAACTGGTACACCCATTTTGCAAGCCCTTCCACGAATTCGAAGCTATTTCTTCCTTTCCTCGAATACTGCACCGCATACCCAATGATAACATAGAACACTCCAAGTCCCGTTCACAATCCACTGCAAAAAACTCGATCCTTGACCACACTATGGACCCGAAACCCTTAGGCACTACACTATAATTCTTGAACCGACTAGGACTGTCGTTAGGGTCACCTACTCTAACCTGATCCCGAATATAACCAAACTCCAACGCTCTGCTAGCACATGAACACCCTCTCAAGGAAGCAACCAGCTGAATTCATTTCCTTGTACATCATATCCATAAGAAGCATAAGCACTGAGCCTTCCAAAAACCTGAACATACACCGATAAGGCCAAATATAGCACACATTCGTCAAGATCTTTGCTCGAATTACCCCCGATGTTTCCTTCCCTTATTCATAATTGATCCACCAATGCACAAATAATCAGAAACTACACCAGCAGATAACCACACGATCCAGTCTTAGACAGCGGGCTCCCCCACTTAGCTTTTAAGATTCAATCTCATAATCATAGATCCCACAAAGATCCTCCTACTCAATTACCATGATCTTGCACCGTTAACCCACCAAATACCTCCATAATTTTGTTAAGCCTTTCATGAACATCCCGAATTATTAGCCATAATCGCAAATTTGACCTTCTGCGGAGTAGTAATAGAATTCTTCGTAGAGATTTCATCAGAATCATGCAATCGCTAACTTGATAAACCGAAGGTAACCCACCTGCGGGATTCCATTTCGACATCTTTCCAAAATTTATCCCTAGTTACAACTACCACGAAATCAGTAAACCCTCATTCCTATGTTAGTCCACCAACTACACAAGTCTTCCCATTCCCTATCGACATCAACTAAAAGTCCGATAATACATTCCAAACTCAAAGTCATGTTGCATCCAAAACGTTAATCAAGTTTTCACACCCCTTTCACTCCAAGCAAACTCCTTCCTACCGTACTCAATCTTCCTCGGCACAGTAATCACAATCCCAAATAAAATTCGTAGACCAAATCACCTTCCCTCACGATTCCCAAATCGTCCTAAGCTTTCTCAAGGTATGTGGCCATCCTACCACAGAATTCATATGTTAATCTGTCACTCTCACTTCGATTAAACCATCTCCTTGAAGATACTTCTCGACCTCTGCTTTTTATACCTGCTAGTAATTCAACCACAGCGAGACATCTCCTGCTATGCCCTTCCTCGTACTTTGCTGCCCAAATGTTTCCCCAAATCAATTTGTACCTGTAGCACCCGAACTAATGACTTGCTACCAACTCTAAACCTCTTAGAAAATCATCTTTCTTGAGCTATCAGTTTTTGAAACACCGATCCGATTATGAAGCTGATATACCCCCACCATCTATGATAACCGCTTCGTAGACACTATTTCACCACATCCTGCCCAAAGGAAAATCAAAGAAGACCATACCATCGGCGAACCTTAATGCATTCAAACAAGGACGACGACACCGCATCACAATGAAAATTCCACCACGCTAGAAAATATTAAGTCTCGTTACTCCATCAACCAAAACCTGAACATCCATAGTCTGTTTGCCTTTCCTTTGCTGGAATCAAGTGTCGAACCGCTAAATCATGCCCTGAGAAATCCTCCATCCTGGTCCTTCACTACCTTGACACATAAATAGGCACCTTACCATCACACCAACACCGTGCGATAACAACGCATGAACATCATAGCAACTTGTGCATAGCCTTAAAACCATAGGAAGTACAGATACTGAGCTGAAACGACGGAAAATCCTTCTGCAAGGCAACGATAATAGCTGCATGAATATGCAGGGAAATATATCCTGCACCACGTATGAAGTACTACAACTCCTTAATGCCCATTAATAACAAGCGATTCATGTCGCATAAGATTGAGTAGGAAGGAAATAAAGGCACCAGCCTCCAAGGAATCAAAGCGCACGATAAGGAATCAAGAAGGGAAGTGCTCCTTATAGTCTGGTAGCCTCTCGAAGATAAGTACAGACGTCTCCGTACCGATCCGCAAGACCCTACTTGACTTGCTCATGGCTCGTGAAACCTAAGTGAACCTAATGTTCTGATACCAAGCCGTCACGAACCAATATCCACGAAAGGTTATGATGGCACCTAACACCGTTGTCAGGAAAGCCAATGGTGAATGATCAGCTTAATTACTCATTTTAGTATTTTGAAATCATAATTTTCCTTTATTAAATCGTTTGAAATAGAATTTACAGGGTAAATGATAATATTTTCACAACTAAAATAATGAACAACCCGTAGGAACCCCCAAAAACATGTGCCACAAGTGCATAATCATCTGCGAAGGAGTACAATAATAATACAACATGTGTCTGGAATACAAGTTAGACAGGAAAAATATAAATAACTCTGATGGAGACTCTGTATGCAGCGGATTATAACAAGGAATTGCATCTCACCGTAAAGTCCACGCAATAGTCGGGCCTCTGCACCTTAAGACCATAAGAAACATATATGTATACCTACACAACAAGTGCAGCAAGTGCAGCATGAGTACGTAAATCAATGCATACTCAGTAAGTATCTAGCCTAACCCTAGAGAAGTAGTGACGAGGGATTGCCATCGACACTTACTAGTGGTCCAATAAGACAGATACAGTAAAAATTATACGGATATGTAGCAGAGTAAATGAAAGAAATAAACAAGTATAAATATGTGGTACAATCCTCCTCTCAACCACAAACCCAAACTCTTGATTAGCATTACCTCCTCAACTAGAGTATATATTATTTAATGGACCTCACTAGATAGATCATCATGATTCAAATCAGGAAAATTCCCAGATACACTCGCTTCGTGACAAGTATTACGCACGATTCTATAGGAGTATATTATAGAAATGTCGAGGCGTATGGCCCGATACCATCATAATCATGACCCATAGATGCATTTATTATATTGTCGAGGCGAACAACATACTCCTATGAGAGTGTCGTACATAATCCTGCCGAGGCAAATGGCCCGATCCCATCAAAATGTGCGCATTGCTAAGGGTCGAAAGGCACGAACCATAGATGTATTTATTACATTGCCGAGGCGAACAACCCAATCCCATTAGAATAAGAAGCTTTAATGATTACTTGACCCCACTCACGGATAAACGTGTGAGTTATGAACTTTAAGGAAGCTTTTCGATGAAAACGCACAACACGGGAGAAATTCGTAAGAGGAGCACAATTATTTCGTGGCTCAGTCAAGTAGCACATCAAATCTCTACAATATCAAGTCTATCACTCTATGCAAGTCTAGTCTCAAGTTATCATGTGAAATAAAGGAATTTAATATGCAAGGAACAACTCAAATATTACAGTTATAGCATGGCGGGAACCTAAGTCTACTCGGACATAACATGAATCTATGTACGGATTCTCATCACCTCGTGCGTGTGTAGCCCCCGCAACAAATAACACATAACAAATACATCGCCTAGGGGTAGTTTCCCTCTCACAGAGTTAGAACGGAGACTTATCTCACTCTAAAGTTCCATAACCGGCTCCAAAGCCTCTCTAACACCACAAACCGATGCCCGTCACTGCAAAACTAGTCAAACAACATGAAAACCAATTAAAATATACTCTGACACTCATAATAAATCAATTTTTTTACAATTCCCAACTCCGCTCGAAAAGTCAATAAAGTCAACCCTCAGGCCCGCGTGCCCAGATTCTAAAAATATTTGAAGATAAACATTACCCATAATATTACGAACTCAAATATATAACTTATTCCCAATTCCATGTCCAATTTCATGGTCAAATTCTAAAAATACCAAATTCTAGGCTTTCTACCAAAATCCCACAATTTCTACAAATTTCCATGTTTATATCCTTATAGAATCCATGTATTTAACTCAAAATAGGTGGGAATAACTTACCTTGCCATAGATGAATAAAACCTCCACTTGAAGCTCTTCAAAAATCGCCCAAACCAAGAGAGAATGAAAGAAAATAGGCCAAAATCCCGTATAAAACCAAGCCCTCTGCCCATCGTTCATCGCACTTGCGGTCATTTGACCGCTTATGCGGTTCTGCAGCTACAGCAGAAAATTCTGTTTCTGTGGTTTCCTCTAAGGCCTCCCAATCCGCATCTGCAGGCAAGCATTCGGACCTGCGAAGCCGATCTTGCGATCGTCCCTCAACTTCTGTAGAAATACCCCAGCTGCCTCAGTCCGCTTGTGTGTGCTTCCACTTCTGCGAGGTTGCTTCTGCGACCAAGCTTCCGCAGAAGCGATCGCACCAGCAACAGAAATTTCTCATCTTTTCCTTAAGTCCAAAACTCGATGCATTAACTATCCGGGATCCACCCGAGGCCCACGGGACCTTGAAAAAATATACAAACGCGTCCCAAAACACATTACGAACTTAGTCGAGGCCTCAAACCACCCAAACAATATCGAAACTACGAATCGACGATCGAAATCCTTCTTTAACTTCAAAACCTTCAATCTTCGATGAACTCCTCCGAATCATACTAAAACATTCCGGAATGACGCCAAACTTTGTGTACAAGTCATAAATCTGAATACAAACCTATTTCATGGCTCGAAATTCCAAATGGACATCGATAACACCAAATCCCACTTCAAACCAAACTTAGAAAATTCTTAAACATTAATAATGCCAATCTTCCAAAATAAGCGTTGAAACGCTCCCGGGTGATCCGATACACAACCCGAACATACGCCCAAGTATGAAATCATCATACGAACCTATTGGAACCTTCAAATCTCGATTCCGAGGTAGTTTACTCAAAAGCCACATTAGAATTTTCATTCCAAATCAACTCTGAACCTCCCGAAATTCAATTCTGACCACACGTACAAGTCATAATACCTGAAGTGAAGCTACTCAAGGCCTCAAACCATTGAAAAACGCGCTAGAGCTAAACAACCGGTCGGGTTGTTACATTCTCCCCACTTAAACATACGTTCATCCTCAAACGTGCTAAGGACTGCCCCAGAGTTGTCTAGTATCACTATTTAACACCTCGTGCACCTACCCGTGCCACCACAATCCATGTGAGCACGTCAGATCATGCCAGACTGAAGATCTTTCCCTTTTAATTGTTTAATAAGCCTTAGAACCAACTTCCGAAATCCGAAATTCTCTACAAGACCTGATTCTGACATAGAAAACACCGCATCAATCACCAGACACTGTATCCAACAAGACCATGCTCCTCCGTTGAAATCTCACCATGCACCACATAAGTTGCTTGACCATAATAACATCCTCCGACCACAATGGACGCACCCTCACGAACTCGCTTCCCGCAATACACCTCATAACACATATAAGCTCTGTTCCAACACTCGCAATACTGCCACGACAGAAAATATGTGTAGAAACTCATAACCACCTGCGAAATCAACGAATCATTAAGTCTCTCCCCCTCACAAGAACCATTACCTCATTCTGTACTAAATAACGATATTTCTCTTTAATATACTTTATATAAATCCGATTGCACTGATTTCATGTCCAATAATCTCGTCTCACCCAGTACAAGCTGCTCATACAATAAGCCACCATAAACACTGAACAAGATCTCATATGACGCCAACAATGCGTCGATAAGCCATAACTTGGATATGACACATAAGGAAGAATGAACTCTGGAAAAGAACTACTCATCCGCATAACGACTAAAACGGTTGAACAGATGTTATTAACCTGTCTCAGAGAATAAGTAACCAAATGCATAAGAATAAATATATGGAACCGCACTCAGCATCTCACTATTGTGGCATGGAACCAGATCCACACATGATACCATTGCAGCGTGCAACCCGATCCAAACAACATACCCATAGCGGCGTTCCATCTGATCCACACATAACAATAAATAAGGAAGTACCCATCAAGCCATAATGCTTATACCTACAAAATATTCGAATATCGACCACGAGCACACCATGTGCAAAAATACAACCTTGGGGAGATGGATAGCGCCATACGCTACCACACCCAAGCAAAACTAAGGTGCGATAAATGACCTGTATCTCGAGAGCCATCTTGCTCATATAACACCACAAGCTACATGGGACCACAACATACGTGCGAATAATCAAGTCGTCTCACAACCCAAATGGCACAGGATTACATTTAATAGCTGACGATATAATTAAAATCCAACGCTCAAAAACCCTCCATAAGCAACGCTATGCTGAATGAACACATCCAACCTGATTTAGAGCACACATTCACATTATCCTAACAATGGACCTCAAGCCGATTGTGATCGTAACTTACTGAGCTAACAACCTACCTAGGGTCTACGATGGTTCTATGCATGCCACACACGAGCAGTCGTTTCAATCCGGAACAATCTCCCAAAGTCCACAACCAAAGAATATAGAGTCTTCCAGGCATAAACCCTCACATTAATGATAGTACCATAACCTCCATGCTTGGTTTCAATCCTTAACAGTCAAGTGACTAACATGCCACACGTATATTTTTCCGTGGAATACGCTCCCAAGAACTTCCGTACAAGGTAGCAAGGTCTGCACCTCCATACCACCAACCCTACAAATTCTATAAAGCAAATCAAGAATCCGCAAATAAATACACAAGGCCTCTCATATAGGACACTGTTCTCTGGTAACACTAAAGAAAACGCCAGCTGTCTCTGAACATCTAAATTATTCCCTTCCCATCCAAGCTCGTGACTTTCTTATCAACACTGAGTCGCAACCCTAAATCCCCAACTTCAAACTCCTATGCCGCTCCTTACACCTAACATGCCGCTACACGAGAGTGCAAGAATTCATCATAAAACCCTGAACCATTAGTAGAATAAACACTTCATTGGCTAGAATCCTTTCACTTAAATTCCTTCAGAAGAACCACGCAACACGCAATTGAATCCCAAATCACAGAAAACACAAACCTCAAGTCGTGATCTAAACCGCCATGACTCCTCCGGAGTCAATTTACATCACAAGGCCATTTGAATCAAATACCTCCCAAATCAATCAAGTTATGGTGGATGTCAAGCCCACACGTACATCCCCAAACCACATGTATAACTTCACACCGAAGGAACTGATCATTTCCATAATCACGCCGACTCAATCATTACTAACTGACCCAACTTCTTTCAATTTACACTTGACCTGACTTAGATATATAATAGCTCCATTCACACCATAACGAACTCAATATGCACTCATCTCGAGTGACCCGAATCGCGAGACCACACCGTCTCAATACCCAAGAATCATCTCAAACCTTTCCGAAGCGCCTAATAGCATCTCCAATTGGTAAACCCATTTTTCAAGCCCTTCTGCGAATCCAAAGCTATTTCTTCTTTTCCTCTAATACTGCACTGCATACCCGATGATAAAATAGAACACTCCAAGTCCCGTTCACAATCCACTGCAAAAACTCGATCCTTAACCACACTACGGACCCAAAATCCTTAGGCACTACACTATTATTCATGAAACCACTAGTAGTTGTCGTTAGGGGTCACCTACTCTAACCTGATCCCGAATTAACCAAACTCCAATGCTCTGCTAGCACATGAACACCCTCTCAAGGAAGCAACCAGCTGAATTCATTTCCTTGTACATCACATCCACAAGAAGCATAAACCTTCAGTCTTCCTAAAACCTGAACATACACCGATAAGGCCAAACATAGCACACATTCATCAAGATATTTTCTCGAATTGCCCCCTATGTTTCCTTCCCTTAGTCATAATTGATCCACCAATGCACATACAATCAGAAACCGCACCACTAGACAACCAGTCGTAGACTGTGGGCTCCGCCACTTAGCTTTTAAGCTACAATCACATAATCTTAGATCCCACAAAGATTCTTCCTTCTCAATTACCATGATCTTGCACCGTTAACCCGCCAAATACCTCCAACCTTTTGTAAAGCTTTTCATGAACATCTCGAATCATTAGCCACAATTGCAAATTCGACCTTCTGTTGAGTAGTAAGTAGAATTATTCGTAGAGACTTCATCAAAATCACGCAACCGCTAACTCGCTCAACGGAGGTAACCCACATGTGGGATTCCATTTCGACATCTTCCCACGATATTTCCTTGTTTAGAACTACCACAAAATCAGTAAACCTCTTGCCTATGCTCATCTACCAGCTATACAAATTTGCCCATTCCCTATTGACATCAACTGAAAGTCCGACAATACATTCCAAACTCAAAGTCATGTTGCATCCTAAATGATAATCAAGTTTTCACACCCCTCTTCACTCCAAGAAAACTCCTTCCTGCCGTATTCAATCTTCCTCGGCACAGTAACCACCATCCTAAATAAAATTTGTAGACCAAATCACCTTCTCTCATGATTCCCAGATCGCCCTAAACTTTCTCAAGGCATGTGGCTATCCTTCCACAGAATTCATATGTTAATCCGCTACTCTCACTTCGGCTAAACCATCTGCTTTAAGCGACTTTTCGACCTCTATGTTTCATACTTCGCCTGCTAGTAATTCAACCACTGCGAGACATCTCCCGCAATTCCCTTTCTCATACTTCGCTGCCCAAATGTTGCCCCAAATAAATCAGTACCTGTAGCACCTGAACTAATGAATTGCTACCAACTCTAAACCTAGCCATCAGTTTCTGAAACATCGATCCGATTCTGAAACCGCTACACCCATCCATCTCTGACAACTACTTCACAGACATTATTTCACCACATCCTGCTCCAAAGGCAAATCAAAGAAGACCATACAACCGGTGAACCTTAATGCATTCAAACAAGGACGGCGACACCGCATCACAATGAAAATTCCACCACGCTCGAAAATATTAAGCCTTGTTACTCTATCAACCAAAATCTAAACATCCATAGTCTGTTTGCCTTTCCTCTACTGGAATCAAGTGCCGAACCTCTATATCATGCACTGAGAAATCCTCCTTCGTGGTCCTTAACTGCCTTGACACATAAACAGGCACCCTACCATCACACCAACACCGTGCGATAACAATGTATGAACATCATAGAAACATGTGCATAGCCTCAAAACCATAGGAAGTACAGATACTGAGCTGAAACAACGGAAAATACTTTTGCAAGGCGACGATAATAGCCTGCATGAATACGTAGGAAAAAATATCCTGCACCACGTCTGCAGTACCACCACAACGTTTCGATGCCCATTAATAACAAGCGCTTCATGTCACATAAGATTGAGTAGGAAGGAAATAAAGGCACCAATCTCCAAGTAATCAAATCGCACGATGAGGAACCAAAAAGGGAAGTGCTCCTAATAGTCCGGTGTCGCGCCCCCTTTTTCCTCGCGGAGATCGGGTTTATGACATGGGTTGGGAAAACTCATTCCTTTTGGGAAAGGGGTTTGCATATTTTGAAGATTCGCCACCTAACGATTTTAACGGTGTGTTAGGGAACCTAAGGGGTTCAATTACAACTACGTTACTAACCGGAGATTGGGTAAGGGCTTGAAATTATCCTAAGGGGAAGGTGTAAGGCACCCATCAGGATCCACAAGTGTGGTTCCAGGCCTAATGGTTTCGTGAATTTGTACAATTAGCAAATAACAAGTAAAGGCTCAAATAAGAGGGGATTTAAGTCTTAAGCATGCGGATGTTTAAAAAAAAGTAAAGAATATTAGCTTTCGAAAAGGATTATGAGCTAAGCATATAAAAGGTGTCCTAGGTTTATAATAATATGGATCAAATCAATGCAATACCCGGTAATCACTCCTCGAAGAGGGGCTACACGTGGCATTAGCGCACCGGTCATCATATCCA
This sequence comes from Nicotiana knightiana, assembly GCA_005239525.1. NCBI lineage: Eukaryota > Viridiplantae > Streptophyta > Magnoliopsida > Solanales > Solanaceae > Nicotiana > Nicotiana knightiana. The sequence goes on along the minus strand of ML396448.1, from coordinate 35,926 downwards.
TATTCTACCCTTCCCACCCCGTAAGGTTATTAAAAACGAGTGTCGGTCTCGACCTCTATTGCATGTTGTTACCCGTCCCTTCCTATCAGTCCCGGAGGAAATTAGGACTCCTATCCTAAAGGGAGGTGCTAGGCAGACCCTCAGGTTTTAAAGGTAAAAATTCTAGGGCGACAGATAACAAAACAAGTAGGACTGCAGATAAAGGAAAGCATAGAAAGCAGATAAAGGCTCAACTATTCCTCCACACACAATACACATAAGCAGCATGTCTCATACACAACTAAGGTCCATATTAATTCATAATCCTAAAGCATGGTATCTAGGTGATAACACAAAGACAGATTTACTGCATAACTCAGAGAGGAAGTCTTAATCAGGCTTGCCTACTGGTTTTAAGCATGCTGACAGTTAAACATGATCACAAAGAAAGTTCTGATTTTATTTTTTAAGTTAATTACCTAAGGCTCTCTAGGTGTAGGATAACATGCAACAGTTATTCAGATTTGTTAACGACTTCAGGTTGTTTATAGCTGATAACATGCAATTCTAGGTGTTGAAGATGTGCAAGGACTAATTACCAGTTGCTTAGAACAGGAAACTGTTCTGTATTTAGACTAAGTGCAGTTAAATAGATACGATCCTATAACATGTTATCTAATGCAGCATGATGCATGACAACTTAAACAGGATTTCTAAATGCACATAGAATCATAGCATTATGCACAGTTTCAGGAATAGCATAGGTGATAGATTTTTAATGGTTGTTTACCTAAAATAGGAGCTCTACGTGTATAGCATGATGAGACATGATTGCAGTTAATTTATCCTAAGACAGTACTTCTAGTGAAGTTTTAGAACATGGGCAGAATCACACAATAGCAACTTATTTTATTGTAATTATTTATCCTATAGGCAGGATTTCTAAGGGTAGATGAGATGTTGAATACACATAAATCCTAAGTAGCATGATATCTAATGCATGGCATGTTGTACCTAAACATGGCTGCTATTGCACATAGAGAAAATAAACCTAGAAACATGGTCTCTACCCTTAATTATACTACAGCATGCATATCACCCATCCATTTTCACTATCCGACCCCAGAGTTGTTTAAAATTAATTATTACAGACCATTGAATATAAATTACACAACTGAAATAGAAGAAAAATAAGAAGTTAACTATAGGGAGCCTACAGAATAGGCTCAAGTCTCCAGGTCCTCAATGCCAGGTAATGTCTCACAGCCTTTTCACAATCCGGGTGTGTCAAAGTTCCCTAAGGGTCTCAAGGGCTCCCGGAGTAGTGCTCACACCCAGATTTCATAGCCAAAATAGAGTAAGTGCAGTGTGGAATGGCCAGCCTCCGTGTGTCAAAGCTCAGAGGGAGCTCAAGGGTCCCAAGGCAATGCTCACACACAAGTGGGAAAACCTAGACTTCTAAGAGTATATGTGAGAGTGCTTTTTTATTTTTAAAAGATTTAAATAAGAAAAAAGTTTTGAGAAAGGGTAAGTAGGAAAATATAGTTTTGAAGAGGGAAACTTGATTGGAATAGAAGTTCAATGTGATGACCCAACAGGTCATCCTGTGTAATTTAGCAAAACTGTATTTCGAGGCCTCGAAAGCCTCCGTTAATCTCATCTCGATGTGCGTGTGTAGCCCGGGCGCGTAGCCGAGAAGCTTTTATGTGGAAATGTGTTAAACAGTTGAATAGATGATAATTAATGGAATAAAGTTGTCTTTGGTCAATATTTTTGGTAAACGGACCCGGACCTGTGATTTGACGGTCTCGGAGGGTCCGTAGTAAAATATGGGACCTGGGCATATGCCCGGAATCGAATTCCGAGGTCCCAAGTCCGAGAAATGAATATTTAAAGAAAATTATTTTCTTAAAATAAGAAAGATTTTTGAAAATGAACTTTGATGTGAAATCTGTGTTACCGAGCCCGTATTATGATTTCGGAGCTCGGAACAGGTTCAATATGTGTTATGTGAGTTATCTGTAAAATTTGGTAAGAAACGGACTTGGTTTGACGTGTTTCGGATGAAAATTGGATAATTTAGAAGTTTATGAAGTTTGAGAAAATTCTATAGATTTTGGAGTTTAATTCATTGTTTTTGATGTTATTCTGGTGGTTATATTACTCGAATAAGTTCGTAGGATAATTTTGAAGCCGTGCGTATATTTAGTTTTGAGCTCCGAGGGCTTGGGTGAGTTTCAGGTAGGTGTCAGTGTGCTAAACTTAGGAAATTTCTGGTGTTTTAGGTTGTATCTGGTGTCTAGCTATTTTGTTCTCTGCAATCGTTGTGTATCGCACGCTATCGCGATCACGATGTTCATTTTGGGAAGGGGGTCAAATTTTTTATGCGCAATCGCAAAGAGCTGAGTGCGAATGTGGAGCCTTAGGGTTTAGCTGTACGCGAATGCAACCCTATGTCCGCGATCACGTAAGTCTCCTATGGGGTTGGGGGCTGGGTAGCAATTGTTCTGTGCCAACGCGTTCTTTAGTTCATGATCGAGTGGATCCACGTCCGGTGTCTCTGCGATCGCAGCCTTCACTTCGCGATCGCGTAAGTCTAAGGCCAGTACCCTCCGTGATCGCAGGGCACATGTCGGGATCGCGATAGCCATTTTCGCCCAGTTATTTAAATGCTCAAAAACAGAATACCCATTACGGGATTTTCATATTTTTTCAACATCTCCTTCTTCTCCAAACCCCATAGCCGATTTCCAAGTTGCTCTTCCTCCATAACCACTTAGGTAAGTAATCTTAACTCCTTTTTCTTCCATTTTCCTTCATCAATCACTAAATTCTAGGTCTAAAAACATGGAATCAAGGGTAGAAATTGGGGGTTTTCGGTAAAGTTAAGGTTTTTGGAAATTTTGGGAATTCAACCTCATTTTGGGGTTGGATTTCAAAATAAATTGTATATTCGGGTTCATGGGGGAATGGGTTGTCGGGTTTTGGTCCGAACCTCGAGTTTGGACCAAGCGGGCCCGGGGTTGAATTTTGGTATTTTTGGAAGAATTATGGGAAATGTATAATTAGGCTTTGTGATCGAGTTATTGAATAATTATTGATGTTATTAAGTCAATCATTTCTAGATATTATCGTTTCGGAGTCGGATTCAAGAGGGAAGGCCGTGATTGAGGCTTGACATGCATTCTTGGAGCCGAGGTAAGTGTTTGGCCTAACCTTAGCTTGAGGGATTAGGTATAGAGTCTTATTTTTTATGTGTAATTCATATCCAACGTATAGGTGAGGTGACGGGTACCTATATGTTGTGGTCAAGCATGCCCGTGAGTCGAATTTTGATGAATTATTTAATGTTCTTTGATATTCTCCGTGTTGTGAATTATTGGGAACCTTGGAAGTGGTACCTTGAGGTTACTTCATGACGTAGAAAATTATTGATTATGTGTTCAGTCGAGGATTTTTACTGTTGACATTATACCTCTGAGTGAGATTGGTTATAGCTGAGTCCCTTGCCGGGATAGTAGAATTTTGTTGATTATTTTTGTACATTTGAAATGTCGTATTGTTAAACTTTCACATCAATTTTTGCTTTTGCACTCATCATGCACGAAGGAACATTCCGTGCCGAGTGATTATTATTTATGCACGAACGAACATTCCATGCCGGTGATTATTATTTATGCACGATGGAACATTCCGTGCCGATGATTATTATTTATGCACGAAGGAACACTCCGTGCCGATGATTATTATTTATGCACGAGGGAACATTCCGTGCCGATGATTATTATTTATGCACGAGGGAACATTCCGTGCCGATTGATTATATTTATGCACGAGGGAACATACGGTGCTGATCGATTATATTTATACACGAGGGAACATACCGTGCCGATTGATTATTATTTATGCGCGAGGGGACATTCCGTGCCAATTTATTATTATTTATGCGCGAGGGGACATTCCGTGCCGATTGATTATTATTGATGCACGAGGGGACATTCCGTGCCGATTGATTATATTTATGCACGAGGGAACATACGGTGCTGATCGATTATATTTATACACGAGGGAACATACCGTGCCGATTGATTATATTTATGCACGAGGGAACATACGGTGCTGATCGATTATATTTATACACGAGGGAACATACCGTGCCGATTGATTATTATTGATGCACGAGGGGACATTCCGTGCCGAGTCATTATTTTTTATGTGCGAGGGGACATTCCGTGCCGTTTGATTTTGAGTACACGAGGGGTCATGCCGTGTTTTCCCTTGTCTATTATACTTGTTCGGGCTGATATTTCCTGTTTCACTTCTACATTTCCGTTAGTACTTGATTCTACTTTTTTAGAAATTGTTGCCCCTCTTATCCCTAGCATGTTCTTCCCCGTAACTGTATTCTTGTTTATTTTCTGCTATACTATTGAACTGCACAGGTACAATTTGTTGTCGTGTCCTAGCCTTGTCACTACTTCGCCGAGGTTAGGCTCAGAACTTACTCAGTACATGGGGTCGGTTGTACTGATGCTACACCTACACTTCTTTATGTTGTGTAGATTACGCAGCCGGACCCAGTGGACCTCGTTAGTGGGAGTGTCCTTTAGTCCATTCCAGACGACACTGAGGTAGTTCCGTATGGTGTTCGTGGATCTCGGTGTCCCTGTCTATCTTTCATTCTGTCATTTATGTGTTTTCCAGACAGATACATCACTTTATTTTCAAACTGTTATTTTTAGTCAAATCTTAGACTGGTTCATGAGGTTGTGACTCCACTTCTAGGTTTGTACTTAAAAGGATTTCTTCGTTATTAGATATATTCATTTAGACTTATGTTAATGCTTCTGCACTTTATCTCTACTATCTAGTCAGTGTTTGTTATTTTTCACTTGTTAATAAATCAATTCAGTTAACACGTTGGCTTGCCTAGCGGGTGCAACGTTAGGCGCCATCACGACCTGAAGGTGGGATTTCGGATCATGACAAGTTGGTATCAGAGCACAAGGTTGCTTAGGTCTCACAACTCACGGACAAACTTGGTAGAGTCTGAGGGATCGGTTCGGAGACGACTGTACTTATCCCCCAGAGGCTGCAAAGTTAGGAATAACTCCACTTTTCTTCTTTTCTGTCGTGCGATTTGAATTCTAAATGCTAATTGAGTTTCGATTCTATTCTCTCGCAAATGGCGAGAATGCGTGCTTCCTCATCTACCGATTAACAGCCCGATTCTCCTATTGCAGCTCCTACGAGGGGTCAAGGCCGAGGCCGTATTAGAGGCCGAGGCAGGGGGCAGGGGCAGGGCTCAGCCCAGAGCAGCAGCCCCAGTAGAGGACCCACAGGTAGACTTTGCCGGTGAGGTTCCTACTCATACAGTTCCAGTTGGACCTGCTCAGGTCTCAGAGGGGTTCATTCCCACCCCGTTGCTTCAGGACGCTCTAGTATGCTTAGTGGGACTCATGGAGAGTGTGGCTCAGGCTGGTCTTCTTTTGACTGCACCAGTCGTCTCTCAGGCTGGGGGATGGACCCAGACTCCTGGTACTCGTATGCTAGAGCAGCTAGCTCCTTAGTTCCAGACTCCGGCACCTCAGACGGCCGGAGTAGCTCAGCTGGGCATTGTGGCCCCGGCAGTTGAGGGAGCAGCTATATCAGCAGATGCTTTATGGAGATTGGATAGATTCACCAAGTTATTCACTACTACATTTACTGGTGCACCATTATAGGATCCCCAGGATTATTTGGACAGTTGTCATGAGGTTCTTCGGAACATGGGCATAGTAGAGTCCAATGGAGATGATTTTGCTACTTTTCGTCTTTTGGGGTTCCGCCAAGACTTGGTGGAGAGACTATTGCTTGAACAGGCCAGCAGGGTCTGCACCATTGACTTGGGCTCAGTTCTCCGAGTTATTCGTGGGGAAGTTCCTTCCAGTTAATCAGAGGGAGGATCTTTGGAGGCAGTTTGAGCGCCTCCAGCAGGGATCTATGTCTGTCACTCAGTATGAGACCAGGTTCATCACTCTAGCTCGGCATGATATTATGATACTCCCTACTGATCGTGAGAGAGTGAGGAGGTTTATTGAGGGTTTGGTTCAGCCCATCAGGCTTTAGATGGCCAAGGAGTCAGGTACTGATATTTCCTTCCAGGATGCGGCCAATGTGGCCAGGAGGATTGAGATGATTATGTCAAAGGGTGGTGGTCAGGGGGCTGACAAGCGGCCCCGTCACTTCGATTGATTCAGTGGAGCCTCATCTGGGGGCAGGGATTCTTTCGGCAGAGGTCATCCTCCCAGACCCTATCAGTCGGCACTTCAGGTAGCTCACAGTGCACTGCCAGCTCCTATTAGTGCACCACCAGCACCTATCAGTCACCGCCGCTTCAGAGCTTCCAGGGTGGTTATCAGGGTTGACAAGGCCAGTTCCAAAGTCAGCAGCCACATCAGCAGAGGCCTTGTTATTCTTGCGATGTATTGGGGCATATTCCCAGGTTTTTCCTCCGAGGTTCTGGTAGATCTCAGTATCAGGGTTCTCATGTCATGGTTCCCGCATCAGGTGCACCCCCACCCCCTCAACCAGCTCGGGGTGGCGGCCCTGGTGCCAGAGGTAGAGGTCAGACTCATAGAGGTGGAGGACATGCCACAAGAGGTAGAGGTCAGGTCGTAGTAGGTCGACCCAGAGATGATCAGGTTGGAGGGGCTCAGCCTCGATGCTATGCTTTTCCTGCTAGGCCTAATGCTGAGGCTTCTAATGCAGTTATTACAGGTAGGGTTTCAGTTTGCAGCTGAGAGGCTTCGGTGTTATTTGATTCGGGTTCTACATTCTCCTATGTGTATTCATATTTTGCCCCTTATTTGAGTATGCCCTGTGATTCCTTGAATACTGTTGTGCATGTGTCTACACCGATGGGTGATTCTATAGTGGTAGATCGAGTCTACCGTTCTTGTCTAGTAGCTATTTGTGGTCAGGAGACTCAGGTTGATCTTTTGCTCCTTGATATGGTTGACTTTGATGTTATATTGGGGATGGATTGGTTATCCCTCTATTATGTTATTCTGGACTGTCATGCCAAGATAGTGACCTTGGCCTTGCCAGGGGTGCCTCGTTTGGAGTGGAGGGGGACTCCTAGTCATTCCTCTGGTAGAGTTACTTCTTATATGAAGGCTCGGCTCATGGTCGAAAAGGGTTGTTTGGCCTATCTGGCCTATGTTCGTGATTCTAGCGCCAAGGTTCCTTCCCTGGAGTTTGTGTCTGTGGTTCGTGAGTTTCTAGAGGTATTCCCTGTNTAAGGGCACCCAGCCTATTTCTACTCCCCCGTATCGTATGGCCTCGCCAGAGTTGAAGGAGTTGAAGGATCAGTTGCAGGATTTGTTGGATAAAGGCTTCATTAGGCCTAGTGTTTCCCCTTGCAGTGCCCCAGTATTGTTTGTCAAGAAGAAAGATGGCTCGATGAGGATGTGTATTGACTACCGGCAGTTGAATAAGGTTACTATTAAGAACAATTATCCTTTGCCGAGGATTGATGATTTATTCGACCAGCTTCAGGGTGCTTCAGTATTTTCCAAGATTGACTTGAGATCTGGTTACTATCAGCTGAGGATTAGGGTGTCTGATGTCCCTAAGACCGCCTTTCGCACTCGTTATGGGCACTATAAGTTCTTGGTGATGTCATTAGGGCTGACAAATGCCCCCGCTGCTTTTATGGAGTTGATGCACCGAGTGTTCAGGCCTTATTTACACTCATTTCTGATTGTCTTCACTGATGATATATTGATATACTCTCGCAGCGGACAGGAGCATGAGCAGCACCTTAGAGTTGTCCTCCAGACTTTGAGGGATAGTCAGTTGTATGGAAAATTTTCCAAGTGTGAGTTCTGGTTGAGTTCAGTTGCATTTCTAGGCCATGTGGTATCGTTAGAGGGTGTTCAGGTGGATCCCAAGAAGATTTCAGCAGTCAGAGATTGGCCTAGACCCACCTCAGCTATAGAGATCCAGAGTTTCTTGGGCTTAGCAGGTTATTATCGCCGGTTTGTGGAGGGCTTTTCATCCATTGCAGCCCCGATGACCAGTTTGACTCAGAAGAGTGTTCAGTTCAGGTGGTCTGATGAGTGTGAGGCGATCTTTCAGAAGCTCAAGACAGCCTTGACCACGGCACTAGTTTTAGTTTTGCCCACAGTTTCAGGATCGTATACCGTGTATTGTGATGCTTCACGGGTTGGGCTTGGTGCAATGTTGATGCAGGGTGGCAAGGTTATAGCCTATGCTTCTCGTCAGTTGAAGGTTCATGAGAAGATCTATCCAGTTCATGACTTGGAGTTAGCAGCGATTGTGCATGCATTGAAGATTTGGAGGCATTATCTATATGGTGTGCCATGTGAGGTTTTCACTGATCATAAGAGCTTATAGTATCTATTCAAGCAGAAGGAGTTGAACATGAGGCAAAGGTGATGGTTAGAGTTGCTGAAGGATTATGATATCACCATTTTTTATCATCCGGGGAAGGCCAATGTGGTGGCCGATGCTTTGAGCCGGAAGTCAGCCAGTATGGGTAGTCTTGCCATTTTATCAGTCGGAGAGCGACCCCTTGCTTTGGATGTTGAGGCATTAGCTAACCGATTTTTGAGATTGGAGGTTTCTGAGACTGGCACCCGTTCTTCATTGTATGACCGTATTTGGGCCAGGCAGTATGATGATCTCCATTTATGTGTTCTTAGAGATAGAGTCAGGCACGGAGATGCAAAGCAGGTTACGGTTGATGATGAGGGAGTTTTGAGGATGCATGGTCGAATTTGTGTACCTGATATGGATGGTATTCGTGAGTTCATACTTCAGGAGGCCCATAGTTCCCGGTATTCTATTCATGCGGGTGCCGCAAAGATGTACCAGGACTTGCGGCAGCACTGGTTGTGGCGGAGGATGAAGAAGGATATTGTAGCTTATGTAGGTTGGTGCTTGAACTGTCAGCAGGTTAAGTACGAGCACCAGAGACCTTGTGGATTGATGCAGCAGCCAGCTTCCCGAATGGAAGTGGGAGCGTATAACCATGGAATTTGTAGTTGGACTCCCACAGACTCAGAGGATGTTTGATGCAGTATGGGTCATTGTGGATAGGCTGACCAAGTCAGTGCACTTCATCCCAGTATCAGTTTCATATTCAGTAGAGAAGTTGGCAAGGATCTATATGAGAGAGATGGTTAGACTGCATGGTGTGCCCATATCCATTATATCAGACCGAGGTACTCAGTTTACCTCCCATTTCTGGAGAGTATTTCAGCGAGAGTTGGGCACACAGATTGATTTGAGCACCGCATTTCATCCTCAGACGGACAGGCAGTCCGACCGTACTATTCAGATTTTGGAGGATATGTTACGAGCTTGTGTCATTGACTTTGGTGGTTCATGGGACCAGTTCTTGCCTTTAGCTGAGTTTTCCTACAACAACAGCTATCAGTCGAGCATTCAGATGGCTCCGTATGAGGCGTTGTATGGTAGACGGTGTCGGTCTCCAGTCGGATGGTTTGAGCCGGGAGAGGCCAGATTGTTGGGTTCTGAGTTAGTCCAGGATGCCTTGGACAAGGTGAAGATCATTCAGGATAGACTTCGTACAGCTCAGTCCAAGCAGAAAAGTTATGCGAATCGCAGAGTTCGAGATTTGTCATTTATGATAGCCGACCGGGTATTTCTTCGGGTGTCGCCCATGAAGGGCGTGATGAGATTTGGAAAGAAGGGCAAGTTGAGACCTAGGTGCATTGGTCCATTTGAGATTCTGGATAAGGTAGGAGAGGTGGCCTACAGACTTTCGTTGCCACTTAGTTTGTCAGCCGTGCATCCGGTATTTCACGTATCTATGCTCCAGAGGTATATTGCGGATCCATCTCATGTACTTGACTTCAGTGGTGTCCAGTTGGACAAGGATTTGTCTTATGAGGAGGATCCAGTAGCCATATTAGACCAGCAGGCACCACAGTTGAGATCGAAGAGTTATCCTTTAGTTCGTGTTCAGTGGAGAGGTCAGCCTGTTGAGGCAGCTACTTGGGAGTCCAAGCCCGATATGCGAAGCCGATATCCCCACCTTTTTCCCTGATTCAGGTACTTTTCTATGTTCATTCGAGGACGAATGGTTGTTTTAGAGGTGAAGATTGTGATGACCCAAAAGGTCATCCTGTGTAAATTTAGCAAAACTGTGTTCCGAGGCCCCGAAAGCCTCAGTTAATCTCACCTCGATGTGCGTGCGCAGCCTAGGCGCGTAGCCGAGAAGATTTTATGTGGAAATGTGTTAAAAAGTTGAATTGATGATAATTAATGGAATAAAGTTAACTTTGGTCAACATTTTTTGTAAACGAACCCAGATCCGTGATTTGACGGTCCCGGAGGGTCCATAGGAAAATATGGGACCTGGGCGTATGCCCGGAATCGAATTCTGAGGTCCCAAGTCCGAGAAATGAACTTTTAAAGAAAATTTTTTTCTGAAAATAAGAAAGACTTTTGAAAATGAACTTTTATGTGAAATCTGTGTTACCGAGCCCGTATTATGGTTCCGAATACCGGAACAGGTTCAATATGTGTTATGTGAGTTATCTGTAAAATTTGGTAAGAAACGGACTTGGTTTGACGTGTTTCGAATCAAAATTGGAAAATTTAGAAGTTTATGAAGATTGAAAAAATTCTATAGATTTTGGAGTTTAATTCATTGTTTTTGATGTTATTCTGGTGGTTATATTACTCGAATAAGTTGGTAGGATGATTTTGAAGCCGTGCGTATATTTGGTTTTGAGCCCCGAGGGCTCGGGTGAGTTTCGGGTAGGTGTCGGGGTGCTAAACTTAGGAAATTTTTGGTGTTTTAGGCTGTATCTGGTGTCCAGCTATTTCGTTCTCTGCGATCGCGGTGTATCGCACGCGATCGCGATGTTCATTTTGGGAAGAGGGTCAATTTGCTCTGTCTGCCCGATCGCAAAGAGCTGAGTGCGAACGCGGAGCTTTAGGGTTTAGCTCTACGCGAACGCACCCCTATGTTCACGATCGCGTAAGTCTCCTGTGAGGTTGGGGGCTGGGTAGCAACGCATTCTTTCGTTCGCGATCGTGTGGGTCCATGCCCGATTTTTCTGCGATCCAGCCTTCACTTCGCGATCGCGTAAGTCTAAGGCCAGTACCCTCCCCGATCGTAGGGCACATGTCGTGATCGCGATTGCCATATTCGCCCAGTTATTTAAATGCTCAAAAATAGAATACCCATTAGGGGATTTTCATATTTTTCACCATCTCCTTCTCCAAACCCCATAACCAATTTCCAAGCTGCTCTTCCTCCATAACCACTTAGGTAAGTAATCTTAACTCTTGTTTCTTCCATTTTCCTTCATCAATCACTAAATTCTAGGTCTAAAAACATGGAATCAAGGGTAGAAATTGAGGGTTTTGGGTAAAGTTAGGGCTTTTGGAAATTTTGGGAATTCAACCTCATTTTGGGGTCGGATTTCAAAACAAATTGTATATTCGGGTTCATGGGGGAATGGGTTATCGGGTTTTGGTCCGAACCTCGAGTTTGGACCAAGCAGGCCCGGGGTCGAATTTTGGTATTTTTGGAAGAATTATGGGAAGGCTTTGGGATTGAGTTATTGAATAATTATTGATGTTATTAAGTCAATCATTTCTACATATTATCGTATCGGAGTCGGATTCAAGAGGGAAGGCCGTGATTCAGGCTTGACTTGCATTCTTAGAGCCGAGGTAAGTGTTTGGCCTAACCTTAGCTTGAGGGATTAGGTATAGAGTCTTATTTTCTACGTGTAATTCATGTCCAACTTATAGGTGAGGTGACGGGTACCTATATGTTGTGATCAACCATGCCCGTGAGTCAAATTTTAATGAATTATTTAATGTTCTTTGATATTTTCCGTGTTGTGAATTATTGGGAACCTTGGATGTGGTACCTTGAGGTTACTTCATGACGTAGAAAATTATTTATTATGTGTTCGGTCGAGGATTTTTACTGTTGACATTATACCTCTGAGTGAGATTGGTTATAGCTGAGTCCCTTGACGGGACAGTAGAATTTTGTNTAGGAAATTATTGATTATGTGTTCGGTCGAGGATTTTACTGTTGACATTATACTTCTGAGTGAGATTGGTTATAGCTGAGTCCCTTGACGGGACAGTAGAATTTTGTTGATTATTTCTGTACATTTGAAATGTCGTATTGTTAAACTTTCACATCAATTGTTGCTTTTACACTCATCATGCACGAAGGAACATTCCGTGCCGAGTGATTATTATTTATGCACGAAGGAACAATCCGTGCCGATGATTATTATTTATGCACGAAGGAACATTTCGTGTCGATGATTATTATTATGCACGAAGGAACATTCTGTGCCGATGATTATTATTTATGCACGAGGGAACATACCGTGCCGATTGATTATTATTTATGCGCGAGGGGTCATTCCGTGCCGATTGATTATTATTCATGCACAAACGGACATTCCGTGCCGATTGATTATTATTCATGCACGAGGGGACATTTCGTGTCGAGTCATTATTTTTTATGCGCGAGGGGACATTCCTTGTTGTGTGATTTTGAGGTTATACACGAGGGGTCATGTCGTGTTTTCCCTGTCTATTATACTTGTTCGGGCTGATATTTCCTGTTTCACTTCTACATTTCCGTTAGTACTTGATTCTACTGTTTTAGAAATTGTTGTCCCTCTTATCCCCAGCATGTTCTTCCCCGTAACTGTATTCTTGTTTATTTTCTGCTATACTATTGAACTGCACAGGTACAATTTGTTGTCGTGTCCTAGACTCGTCACTACATTGCCGAGGTTAGGCTTGGCACTTACTCAGTACATGGGGTCGGTTGTACTAATGCTACACCTGCACTTCTTTATGTTGTGCAGATTACGCAGCCGAACCCAGTGGACCTCGCTAGTGGGAGTGTCCTTCAGTCCATTCCAGACGACACCGAGGTAGTTCCGCATGGCGTTCGTGGATCTCGGCGTCCCTGTCTATATTTCATTCTGTCATTTATGTGTTTTCCAGATAGATACATCACTTTATTTTCAAATTGTTGCTTTTAGTCAAATCTTAGACTGTTTCATGAGGTTGTGACTCCACTTCTAGGTTTGTACTTAAAAGGATTTCTTCGTTATTAGCTATTGTCATTTAGACTTATGTTAATGCTTCTACACTTTATCTCTACTATCTAGTCAGTGTTTGTTATTTTCACTTGTTAATAAATCAATCAATTAACACGTTGTCTTGCCTAGCGGGTGCAACGTTAGGCGCCATCACGGCCTGAAGGTGGGATTTCAGGACGTGACATTCAACATCACACAAAGGACCTGGGATAGTCCAACAATCACAAGCAGGGGTAATGGGATTTGAGGGACAAATACAGAGCATGTGAGGTCAAACATGTAGCAGGCAGAAACACTTATAGGAATGCAATCAGAAGCTCCTAAGGGTTCATAGGATCAGGGATACAGTAAAGTACCAGATTAGATTAACATCAAACAACTAAGAGCATGATTAAACTAATGTACCAGTCATAGGCATGGAGATTCACATGAGAAGCAGGTGCTAAGTATACAGAAACATGCTGGTCATGGACAAGTAAAGCATAAACTTAACAGGCAGAGGGGAGTTCAGGATCCTAGTTACATGTTGAATAACAAAATAATAAGTAAAATAAAATTAGAAACACAACGAATTGCAACAGTAATAGAAACATGTTGGTTTGAGAACTGAAATCTAAATTAGAACATACCAGTGAAGTGAAGAAAGCAGTAACACAAATAGGAAGTAGGAGATGCACAATAGTTAGCCTTGGCTTGTAGCCGGCTAACTTAGAATAGTAGTAACTAGCACAGAAGAGAGAGAGAGAGAGAGAAAAGAGAGTTTTTTTTTATTGTGAGAGAGAGAGAGAGAGAGAGAGTTGAACAGATTAGTTTGTGTGTGTCTACCATGGAATGAATAGAGTATATATATATATATATATATATATATA
>ML396448.1:0-20610 GCA_005239525.1 Nicotiana knightiana | reverse complement strand
TTTCAATATATATATATATATATATATAGTTTGAAACTAGGTGAAAATAAGGGTAGAAATCAAATTATCCATAATTAAGGGACTGGAAATCAATCAGGGCATAACCAGCCCAAGTACTCCCTTGAATTAAAGAGTTATTCAAACGGTAAGTAACGAATAAGGAAAGGAGGTAAAACAGTGTTCATGACAAGAAATTAAGTATCCCTTAATTGAAGGTTGAACTCAAACGGCTAGTAGGTAAGCATAATTAAGGAAAGTTACCATGCATAGGACATGTAAGAAAATAATTTCAGACCAAATCAAGCAAGCAATTGAGACTAGGTTCGGAAAAATATCAATTAAGGAAGCAATATCAATCACAGTAACAAATCAAGGTAAGCAAAACAAATTAGGGGTTGGAAATCAGAAGAATATCTCATGAGAGATTAGTAGGGCTTTTCGAATCATAGTGAACCAGAAATTCAAACAACTAGTGAATAGAGACTCTTATGTATAGCAAGAATGACCACATTATAATCAAAGCTATAAGTCAGGTAACAATTGAGTGACATATAACACAGAATCAAGGACTCGAGCAAGCATAATATTAATTGAAGAGAATCAACATGAAACACCACGGTTATTAAGCAAGAACACAGAAACCCTAGTATATGAAATTAGGAATCATGTGAGTCAGGGAGGCAAGAAGAACCAAAGACAAACAACATAGGGTAAAGATCAATGAAACATAAGCACATATGCGAACACGCAGGCAAACCAGTAGTTTTCAGGGTTTTATTTCTAAAAAATAGGGTTTTACATAGATACTAGTACAAATCAACAGAGTAGACATAATACACACAAAAGAGACGAAGAGTCATAAACCCTAATAGGAAAACAGAGTAATATCACCAGAAATTCAAGCCATTCGTGACAATCGAACACATGTACTGACCACACCACAAGGAAAGGGTTTTAATAATGAAAATTGTGAGGGAAAATCATGAGACAGTGTTAAAAAATCGACAAAGAAAACCATTTTGAAAAAGGGTTTCGGAACCCTAATTAAAAGTGAAGAACCGTTTAGAAAAAAATATAAGATCTTTAAAGGAAATATCATAATAACTCGTAATATGCATAGGTCTATTGTAGATCTGAAGGAATCGGAAGTTTCAAACCTTAGGGTTTCGAAGAAAACCTCAGAGAAGATGAGAAGAACCTCAAACGTCACTAGCTCAGCCTCAAAGGTCACAGACCTCACTCGAAATCAAAGCCTTGAAGGCCTAGGGTAAGCAGGAACACCATGGGTGTGTACAGATGGGTCCTCTCCCCTCGAGGGCCTTAGGGATGACATTACCGGCATAAGGAAACCATAGGAGGCAAAGGGTAGTGAAGGTTTCGAGGTTTCCGGCGAAGGGATGGCCGGAGAAGATGAAGAGTTCCATCGGAATCTGAAGAGATAGGAAGTCTCTCGAAGAGACTAGAGAGAGAGAGAGAGAGAGAGAGAGAGAGAGAGAGAGAGAGAGATAGAGTTATAGAGATGAGGGACTGGTGAGAATGAGATGGGTCGGGGGCTTAGTCTAGGTTAATTAAGGTAACAAAAATCTGGGTCATTGATCTAATTTGATCAACGGCTCAGATTGGTTTGGGGTTGGGCCGGGTAGTATAGGAATTAGCCTTGGGTCTGTTGGGTTATTTCAATTGGGTTAGGAATTAGGCCAATTTTAAGCTAAAATTGAAATAATGGTGGTTAATTGTTAAATAACCACTTAAATTAGCTAAAACAATTTATAAAAATAGCTAATAATTATGAAAAAATGAAATTGATGCTTAGAAGATAAATTAAAATGATTAATTAGTATTTAAAATATAAAATGACTAATTAATGGATAAAAATAGCATAAAACACATGATTAGGCTATAATTGCAAAGTTATTGCAACTACGGCTAAAGAGTGCCAATTTGGCTAATTGTGAAATAATTTGGTCTCAATAGGATTAAAAATAATATATTAATTCAAGAAATATTTTTGAAATCATTTGTAATGTAATTTATAATTAATTATTAGAAATGAAAACACTAGATGAATTAAAATAAATTAATAAAAATATGGTAAAATTATAGAAAAATACCAATTGTTACGAAAACCTGATTTTGAAGGTATATCTGCAAGTTAAAAATAATTTGAGGAAAATTGGGTATCAACAGCTGCCCCTCTTTACCTGGGAAGGATGAAAGAGTTGTCGGGTAAAGATATGATGGCCAATTTTGACCAAGTGAAATAGTTTGGAGAGATTTAGGTCGTACCCTGGTTTCTGAGTTGCATACATATCCCTGGTTTTACAGTAATTAGGCCGTATGTAGTTCAGGAGTCATCGGCGAAGTATACCGATGAAGTTTTACAAGAACGGACGCAAAGTGTAGGGTTAGGTGAACAAATGGCTTACGGGGTTGTTGGGAGAACTGGGGCGGGACCGCTCCTGCCGAGATGGCAGTTTGCTTGCCAGATTACCTGCAAATAAATAATACAAGCATATATTGTGCGTAATTTAAACATGATGCAAATTCACGTTGGACTATGAATGATGTCTTTGGACGGTTAAGGATGATGTCTTTAGACCATGATGTCCTGGGCCATGAATTTCTTGATGCAGGATTCGCAGGCCATGAAACGATGTTCTCGGGCCATGAAGATAATGCCTCCGAACCATGATGCCTTTGAATAATGATATGTAAACTGATAAAAAAGATCCTCAGGCCATGACATGGTGTTCTTGGGCCATGAAGATGGTGCCTCCGAACGATGACGCCTTTGGATAAGTTGGCGATATTTCAGCCCATGAAGATGCAATAGTATGATGCTGACAAGGCAGAGTTTAGTCTTGCAAATTAAATGGGAAGAGCTTATCCCAAAAGGAAAGCGCAGTAAATAAGGCTAGAGGCATTGGTTGCTTTTGAGAAGTAAATGGAGGTAAAGTTTAACCTCAGAAGGCAGAATAATAGCCTTATGCAAGATGCGAATGCAGATAAAGACAACGTTTAGTCTTGGAAGGCATAAAGGTAGCCTTATTCAAGATGCGAATGCAGATGGAGACAATGTTTAGTCTCGGAAGGCAGAATGGTAGCCTTATGCAAGATGCGAATGCAGATGGAGACAACGTTTAGTCTCGGAAGGCAGAAAGGTAGCCTTATGCAATATGTGAGTGCAGATGGAGGTAGCGTTTAACCTCGGAAGGTAGAACGGTAGCCTTATGCAATATGCAAATGCAGATGGAGACAGCGTTTAGTCTCGGAAGGCAGAACAGTAGCTTTATGCAATATGCGAAAGCAGATGGAGACAGCGTTTAGTCTCGGAAGGCAGAACGGTAGCCTTATGCAAGATGCGAATGCAGATGGAGGTAGTGTTTAACCTCGGAAGGCATAAAGGTAGCCTTAGGCAATATGCAAATGCAGATGGAGACAGCGTTTAACCTCGGAAGGAAGAATGGTAGCCTTATGCAATAATTAAGGAAGGACAACAGAATGTCTTAGCTGGTGTTAAATTGCGGTAGAGCATTGTGATAATGAAGTACCGTTTGTGCTGATAATAAATGTTGGCATGACGAGTTTGAGGAATAATGTCTGTCCTTTGAGCAGATAATATGTTTCGGGGCTTTTGCAATTTTGTGCCTGCATCCAAAGAAAGATCGTGAGTTTTGTAAAGGGGAAAGGTTAGTTCGCATTCCTGCTGGCTCTTCTTGGCTCGTTTGCTTGATCATAATGATATTGTCTGTATCATTGGGGTAGCTTTCGCTAAACAAACTACTTCAGAGAAAAAAAAGATAAATACGCATGATTTTGTAATATATAATCTAAAATAGTTTTTAAGATGAACCGATGACATGACACTACTTGAGACATTGCGACCTCTTCTACTGTGGAATTTTGAGGGTCCTCCTCAAAATTCTGCCCCAGTTTGATGGGTGGACACCTCTGACTGCTGCTCGCGCGGTGATTGGCTAAACTTGCTTCAAAATTTTGAGGGTCCTCCTCAAAATTCTTCCCCAGTTTTCAATTGCGGGGAAAAATAGATTTTTATTGAATTATGACCGAACCCATAGGGCTGCCTATGTATCCCCTCTTAAACGGGAATCAGGTCAAGCGTAGTTCAAATTACATCACTGAGAAAGCATAAAGATTACACATAGTAGCGCTTGACTGCATCTGAATTGATTGGTTTTGGCCAAACTTCTCCGTCCATTTATACAAGTATGAGTGCTCCTCCTGTCAGCACTCTATGAACCATGTACGGACCTTGCCAGTTATGAGAGAACTTCCCCTTGGCTTCATCTTGATGCGGAAAGATTTTCTTTAACACCAGTTGCCCTGGTGTGAATCATCTCGGCTTGACTTTCTTGTTAAAGGCCCTGGCCATTCTGTTCTAATACAGTTGACCATGACATACTGCATTCATTCTCTTCCCGTCTATGAGGGCTAGTTGCTCATAACGGTTTCTTACCCACTCTGCATCGCTGAGCTCAGCTTCCTGTATAGTTCTTAGTGATAGAATCTCCATTTCGGCAGGAATTACAGCTTCTGTACCATAAACTAGCATATAGGGAGTTGCCCCTATTGATGTGCGGACAGTGGTGCGGTATCCCAATAAGGCGAATGATAACTTTTCATTCCACTGCTTGTGCCTTTCTATCATCTTCCGTAGTATCTTCTTGATGTTTTTGTTAGCGGCCTCTACGGCTCCATGCATCTGAGGTCTGTATGTTGTGGAATTCTTTTGTTTGATCTTGAAAGTTTCACACATAGCTTTCATCAAGTCACTGTTGAGATTAGAACCATTGTCGATGATGATTGACTCTGGAACTCCGAATCGACAAACAATGTGGTCGCGGACAAAGTCGTCCACGACTTTCTTAGTAACTGCTTTGTAGGAGGCTGCTTCAACCCATTTAGTGAAGTAATCAATGGCGACCAAAATGAACCTGTGGCCATTGGAGGGGGCAGGCTCGATTGGTCCAATAATGTCCATACCCCAAGCAGCGAACGACCATGGTGAGCTGGTTGCATTGAGCTCACTTGGAGGCACCTTTATCATATCCTTATGTATCTAGGCAGCGGTGGCACTTCCGAACATATTGGATGCAGTCTGTTTCCATAGTCATCCAAAAGTAACCAGCTCGGAGTACCTTCTTTGCTAGAACAAAACCGTTCATATATGGGCCACAGGTCCCAGCATGAATTTCTTCCAACAATTTTGATGCTTATTTTGCGTCGACACACCTTAATAACCCCAAATCGGGAGTCCTCCTATACAGGATTCCTCCGCTGTGGAAGAAATTGTTGGATAATCTCTGAAGTGTGCGTTTCTGAGTGGAATTTGCAACTCGGGGTATTCTCCTTTTGCCAAGTACTCATCGATGTCATGAAACCAAGGATTTCCATCTGCTTCTTCTTCGACATGGGCACAATAAGTTGGCTGACTATGGATCTTTATAGGAATAGGGTCAATGAAATTCGTGTCTGGATGCTGGATCATTGAGGACAAAGTAGCTAATGCGTTGGCGAACTCATTCTGGATTCTGGGGACATGTCAGAACTCTATCTTTGTGAACCTCTTTCTTAATTCCTATACGTGGTGCAAATACGGCAGTATCTTTGAATTCTTTGTTGCCCATTCTCCTTGTACCTGATGTACCAATAAGTCTAAATCACTTATCACTAACAGTTCCTGGACGTTCATGTCAATTGCCATATTGAGCCCCAAGATGCATGCTTCATATTCGGCCATGTTGTTGGTGCAAGGGAACCTGAGTTTGGCGGATATCGGATAATGCTGACAGGTCTCTGATACTAGGACTGCTCCAATACCGACTCCTTTGAAGTTTGTCGCTCCATCAAAGAACATCCTCCAACCATCATAGGATTCTGCAATGTCTTCTCCTATGAATGATACCTCCTCATCAGGAAAATATGTTTTCAGGGGTTCGTACCCTCCGTCTACGGGATTCTCAGCAAGATGGTCTGCCAGAGCTTGTCCTTTAACAGCCGTCATGTAAACAATGTCGAATTCTCTCAGCAGGATTTTCCACTTTGCTAGCTTGTCAGTAGGCATGGGCTTCTGGAAAATGTACTTTAATGGATCCATTCTTGATATGACATATGTTGTGTAGGCACAGAAGTAATGCCTCAGCTTTTGGGCGACCCAAGTTAAAGCACAACAGGTACGCTCTAATAGAGAATACCGGGCCTCATATGGAGTGAACTTATTGCTGAGGTAATAAATAGCTTGTTCCTTCCTTCCTGTTTCATCTTATTGCCCCAGAACGCAGCCGAAAGCTCCATCTAACACTGCAAGATAGAGTAACAAAGGTCTGCCTGGCTCGGGCGGTACTAGGACTGGCGGTGTTGACAAATATTCCTTGATACTGTCGAAAGCCTTTTAACAATCATCGTTCCACTTGGTCGCAGCGTCCTTCTTCAGCATCTTAAAGATTGATTCAGACATGACTGTAGACTGTGCTATAAACCGGCTGATGTAATTAAGCCTCCCCAAGAAACTCATCACATCTTTCTTGTTCCTTGGTGGTGGTAGCTCTTGGATGGCTTTGACTTTTGATGGATCCAATTCTATTCCCCGGTGTCTTACAATAAACCCCAGCAACCTCCCAGCAGGAACCCCGAATGCACACTTCGCGGGGTTTAATTTCAGATTGTATTTTCGCAATCTATTGAAGAACTTCCACAAATTCTTCATGTGATCAGCAGCTTTCTTTGATTTGATAATGACATCACCCATGTACACCTCGATCTCCTTGTGAATTATGTCATGGAATATGGTGTTCATGGCCCTCATGTAGGCGGCCCCTGCATTCTTTAGGCTGAATGGCATCATCTTGTAACAATACACTCCCCACGGCGTAATAAACGTTGTTTTCTCAGCATCTTCCTCATACATCCAAATCTGGTGATAACCAGCGAAGCAATCCACGAAGGACTGCAATTCATGCTTGGTGCAGTTGTCAAGGGGAAGTTGTCTTTCTGACTGGCTCGGTTGAGATCCCGGTAGCCGACGCAGACTTTGACCTTCCCGTCCTTTTTTGACACAGGTACAATGTTGGCTAACCATGTCGGGTACTCCACTACCCGGAGAACTTTGGCGTTGATCTGCTTGGTAACTTCTTCTTTGATCTTGAAACTCATGTCGGGTTTGAACTTTCTGAGCTTTTGTTTCACCGGTGGACACATTGGTTGGTTGGCAGTTTGTGAGACATAATAGACGTACTTAGACCAGTCATGTCATCATATGACCATGCAAATACGTCCTCATACTCTTTTAGAAACTCTGTGTATTTCTTTCTTTTCTGATGGTGATAAATGAATGTTGATGCGAGTTTAACAAGGTTTTAAAGGCTTTAGGTTTAAAGCCGCCATGACTTCTATAAGTATTAAATAAATGCTCCTATGCAACTTAAATTAATAAGTAATCTATATCTATACTATATTAAAAATACGAATGCCCTTAGAGAAATGTCATTCACCTTTTTTACCTTTTAAAAATAAAGTTTACACTAGACACAATAGTCTTTTAATAAATTTTTCCTAATATTTAAGACATTGAAAATAAAAGCAACTAATATTGTAATTACTAAAAATTTCATATTTGAAATATATAGAAAATCAAAATTTTGTAATATTTTGGAAACATAATTGAAGAACCTCGTATGGCACGCTTGATGTAGGCGCCTATTTGAGTTCCTACCATATAATTAAAACATAATTAGCTTAAAAATACTAGAACTTTAAAATTATAAAACTTAAATTTAAATAAAATGTTCAAATAAACATTAAGAGTTCAAACACAGCAATGAATAATACAAAAGCTTATAAATTTAAGTATCATGGTATATCCTTGCTACAACGTTCTTACAACAAACATATTACTAAAAAAAAATATCATCTAGGAAGAAATTGTCATCTCGCCTCTAAAAAGCAATACTATATAATTACATCTCAATCCCAAATAAAGTAAGGGTCAGCAATATGAATCATTATTTTTACTTTAAGCTCGACTCATATCATGATCACACCAAAATAAATAATAGTATTAATAAAAATAAAGGTCTAGTAGTAGTAGTCGTACTAATACTAATAATGGTGATGATGATAATAATAGGTATAATTTTTTTTACTATTTTACCATATGAAAATATTATTTATATTTATTCAAAACTAAATATAAAAATAATTTTTTAACATAGTAATTCAATCTTTTTTTTTCTCGGAACGACAATAGATTTCATTAGTGATATATTTTAAGAGCCAATCAAGTAGCAAAATTAAATAATTTAGAAAACGGTATTACAGCAATAAAAAAAAATCACAATTACATAACACAACTTAGGAGTGTGTGCTTTCAATAAGTTGTTTAATAAATTAACAAATAATTTAATACTCTAATTTATTACTATAAAGAATATTAATGAATATAATTATTTGTAAGTTGTTATCGAGGAACAATAAATATTAAATAATAAGTTACATAAGAGACAAATACATAGAAATTGTTATCAAACGAAATAAAGTAAAAAAGAAATTATAAATAGTTGAATAATGAAGACAGTTGAATAATGAAGACCAAAAAGAAGTTAAAATATGAAAGAAAAAAAATCGGATGGAAGGTTGTATCAAATTTAATTCATGACACGGTATTAGCGTCTTTAATTTTTTAAATGTGATTAATGAAGAGAGCTTTAGACGATTCAAAGGGTTGTTAATGAATTTCTGATGATCTATGTGCGAAACTAATTACACACGATTACACAAGAACTTTAGGATAAGCTCGTGCATAAAGCTAAGTCCAAGACCGTTATACAAATGTCTCATCTCGACATCAGTCCCAATTTCACCTAACCTCTTTTTGGCCAGTCAAACATAATAATTAAGATTCAGAACTCAAATACTCATCAATTTTTAATATTCTAAATACTTCCTTCTTTAAACTATATTGGAAGTCTTGATATTTTAAATTTTAAAAGCACTCAAGATTTACCTTATATGAAATATTTTCTTATTTGAATAATATAACAATGACCATAAATCCTTTTTTTGGTCATAGCATAATTATAATCTATTTAATATTATTTTTAAAGTTTTTAAATTTTTTACTCAAAAAGTTTATCCACTTCATGGATTTTTTTGTATAGTATTTTAAAAGAACACTCAATAATCAAAACAAATAATAAAATATAATTAAAGATATAGAAGAGACAGAGAGATAAAGGTAGGAAAAAAGTCAATTAGATAACCCCGATAGTTGGCGGAAACACCAAAAATCAAAGTCATATTTCTCATTTATTGACCAAGCTAAATATATTCAACTTTGATTATTTTCTGTAACTTATATTTTTAAAACTTTTAATTTCATAATGAAAAGCGTATTATTTTTATACTATTTTTGAAAAAAATATATATTTACTGTCGTATGTATACGTCCAAACATAGGACTAGTAATAACTAATGCTTGTTGCAAGCTAATTCAGAAGTCAAAGAAGCCATCAATATACCAAGCTACATATAAAATAAACGTAATAATGAAATTCGTTATATTTGTTGTACTAAATGTAATAATTAAATTAGTTGTAGTGAATGTCAATTGATCTCTTAGGGCTTGTAGTTATGAAAAGGGAAATTATCACCTATGTTCATTTATAAGTAACTCATTATAAAAATTGGTCAATTCATAAAATATTACTAACATTAGTCAAATGTTACTAATATTAACCAATTAGCTATTTGTAGCCAAAAAGGTCAAATTTTTGCTTTATTTTGAGTGGGTGTTATTAGAATAGATTGGGTACATCTTAAGGAGCTTGAATCTCAATTTTGGGATGATTTGGTGAAGTTTTAAGGTGGTTTGAATTGAAAATTCGAAGTAAAAACTGAACATGAAAAAAAATGATATGTATAACACACCGTGTATCATTTGTGTATCAAATATGTATCATATTTGTATCAATTATGTATCACATGTATATCCATGTATACTTGTGTGAGATACATGCGTGATACATGTTTGATACATGTGTCGCAGAAGAATTTTTTGAACTCGATTTAATTACGAATTTTGATACAAAACCCATCCAAATCACTTCCAATCTTCCACAAATTTTGTATATCGACTTATCTATATGTTTTCAATGAATTTCAACTATACCCGTTGAAGAAGTTCCTTTTTTTTCTTAGATTTTTGAAATATTGTATATTTTTTTATTGTATTTTATTACATTATTTGCTACCTCATTCATGAAATTTCCTTTCCGTCTTTCATTTAATATTGCTAATCATACTTCAAAATATGAAAGGTGATTTTTGCATGTGATTCTTTGAGAAAAAAAATCTTATTTATTTGATTTTTCAATATTTATATGTACTTAACTAGTTTTGATAAGTTTATGACTAATAGCTAAAGGTTGATAAGTTAGAAACTTAAATCTCCCTCCTAGTTGCTTCCCCAACCCAGGGCCCGACTCAATGCACAAGCCATTAAGACAAATGCTTTAGGCCCCACCAGTTTGGGGAAGGGGGGAGAGGACGCATTCTCCAATCGTTACTACAGTAGGAAATGAAAATAGGAAATACAATACTTTAATAAAAAAGGAAGATAATTTTTGAATTTATAAACTTTTGAAAGAAAGAAAGTAAGAATTCAAGAGCCTTACCTTACTTATTAATGTAGATCTTTTTTTGATTATTTATATTTGACATATACCATTGGCATATTAACCAAATTATGCGCAGGCTTCTCTTTTTTTTCCTCACAAGAATCACAATCTTATACTTCTTTTTTTCAATCTTCCACGAATACTAACATTCTATCAAAGACGAGAACGCATTAGAAAAAGTAAATTGCATATTCTTTTTAGTTTATTCTTAAATTTTGAATCAGTAAATTATTAACATCTATATTCAGGTTCCATTGTTCTAACTTTTAGTTATTTTTCATTTGGATTATAAAAATTTACAACTAGATAATACGAATCATGTTACTCAAAACTCGAAAAAAAAAACTGAAAGTTTATACAACCTCAAGTAGGAGCTCTAAATTAAATTTTTCGCAGACAATAAAAAAATTAAGTCAAAAAATATGAATTCTTTAAAAAAATAAATTACTATTCTAGTTGAGTTTGATGATAATTTCAAAAAATAGTTAATGAAAAATCTAATATAGATACTCGAGAAAATCAAGTATTTACAAACGATTCAACCAACAGACTTCAAATAAAATTTTATATGAATATTTTTCAAAAATTATTATAATTAAGGCCCTTTATTACAATTGGCTTTAGGCCACAAAATGTGTTGAGCCGCCCATGCTCCAAACCACCTCTTTTCTTTTTGCCTCTTCATCATTTCCCCAAACAATAATGGTGCTTCGGCAATGCCTTCCCATACTTTTGGTCCTCCATGTAAGAACTTGGATTTTGCTGGTGAATCTATTGGTGGTAAATAATAATATACGTGAAATATATTTAGCTGACAGAGCATGATACATGGAATAATGAGGAGATGATAATTGATATATTTCATTTAAAAAATATATAAAGCACAAGAAGTACGAGGCAAACACCCACGGGATAATGGAGAATCAACGTTTGAATCTAAACAGCTGTAGAAGAGGCACGAGCGGAAGAAATCAAGACTGAAAAAAAGGAAGATTCATGAACCCAAAATTAATGAGGAAGGAGAATCAGAATCGTTACAAAATCCTCATAGACAATTACGGTTATCAATCATAATAGATAATTAATACCATTAAAACTCATAATGATTCCGCCATAGTAAACTCTTATATAACGGGGAGATCTCATTTGTAAGGACATTCTGAGTATTATCGAAATATATTCACTTTTTCTTGCTTATTCAGTGCAATCAACTACTCTTTCTTACTTTTTGCTAATTTATTTCCTTTTAAGTGAATTACTGAGGAAGTGAGAAATTATTTGATTATCAGTAACCCGAGTTCTTCTAAAAGTAAGCTTTGACTAAAAATCTTATTTTTTGGTTAACAAATTGGTTCGTTACCGGGAATCTGATAATATTTTTACTTTCCAAATCCTTCTTTCTCACAACAAAATCATGTCAACTGTCAACGAAAATATCCAACATGAGGGAGGATTTCCAATTCCTTCACCACAGGATTCTCCACGTCATTCTCGAGAAGGAACACATGAAAGATCCACATCTCACACAAATAAACAACATGGAGACGAGCAAACTGTCGACCAAGATGCTTTAAAATAATTGATTTTTCAACATGTCAACAATGCTCTCTGAGCTTTTGTTAGGGGATTGCCAACTGCACCACCAACTTCTCCCCCAAATAATACTGCAACCATAGAAAATTCACACTCGGGTCTTGCCAATTCAGGAAGCGGGGGAACTCCCAATGAATCACGTGATGGGAGGTCAGGTACACCAAATAACTCTGATTTACAAAATTTGGTACTAACTTTGTAGAAACAAATGAAAGAGCAAGACGACCGCATCAAACAAATACCTGGTGTACCACATGTGATTAAGGGAGTGGATATTGATAAATATTCACAATAACTTTAGAAGCCGAGTGCGCCCCACTGCCCATTCCTAAGAAGTTCAAAATGCCTTTCATCCCAAAATATTATGGAACAACTGATCCACGAGATCACGTAACCGCATCCACAACAGGCGTAAAAGGCAATGATTTGACCAAACAAGAGATTGAGTCAGTTTTGGTCAAAAAATTCGGAGAAACACTCACGAAAGAGGCATTAATGGTATTCACTTTTACTGAAAATTCTATTGATTCTTTTGCTGAGCTTGAAGATTTATTTATAAAAACACATTAGGGAGCTCAAAAAGTTGAAAAGATAATGGAAGATATCTTCAAGGTAAAACAAGGAAATACTGAGTTACTCAGGGAATTTGTGGATAGATTTCAATGTGAAAGAATGATGCTTCAGCGAGTACCTGATAATTGGGCAGCCATGGCGTTCGCAAGTAATCTGAATGAAAAAAACTTAGAAGCCACGAGAAGACTCAAGGAAAGCTTACGAGAATTCCCTGCTACAACATGGAACGATGTATATAACAGGTACAACACCAAACTGCGGATTGAAGAAGACATTATCGCACAGTCAAGGATTGTTGAAAGAACAAATTCAAGGCGGTCAGAGTCTGGAAAAAGGTCCAGTAAAAATAGATAAGAGCCTTATATAGGACCCACTGGGCGAGACTCACGGTCCAAGCTAGAAAATGTATGGTCTGACCCTAGATTGAGGAACGGAGATGCGGGATCATCATCCAGGTTCAGAAAGGAACGAGATGTACGTGATAGAGATACCAACATGAATGCAAGGATTGGTGATTATAGTTTCAATATTAGCACATCTGAGTTGGTAGCTATTCTAAGGAGTATGGGAGATAAGGTGCGGTGGCCAAAGGAAATAAGATCAAACCCATCCATATTTCTGGTGCAAGTTTCATAACGACCATGGCCATAAAATAGCTGATTGCAGATTGTTACAAGGTGAAGTAGAGAATTTGTTAAACCAGGGTTATTTAAAGACATGTTCAGCAAGAAAGGTAAACAATCTTATATGAAAAATAGACAAGAACCTCAAAAACCCCCATCTCCAAAAAGAATAGTTAACGTGATAAGCGGAGGAGAAGGAGTCAATGGTGTAACATACACAGCTGTGAAAAGACATCAAAATTCATGGTAACCCACGGGAAGCGAGTTTGTCAAGTTTTGGAGGAAGATAGTATAACGTTTGCTGATGAAGATGCAAATGGATTGATAATACCTCACAATGATGCCCAGGTAATATCTTTACTTGTACATGATACTAATGTAAAACGAGTATTGATTGACCCAGTTAGCTCCGTGAATATTATTCTTTTAAGAGTGGTGAATGAAATACAAATTGGTGACAAGAAGGTACCAAAAGCACGGTCTTTATCCGGATTTGATAATTCAACCATTATTACGAAAGGGGAGATAGTGTTAACCACATTTGCAGAAGGAGTTATCAAGGATAGGAAATTCCAAGTAATAGACATGGACATGGTTTATAATGTGATTCTTGGGAGACCATGGATTTATGACATGGATGATGTACCGTCTACATTACATCAAGTTATTAAGTTTCCTTCGAAGTGGGGAATTCAACAAATCCGAGGAGATCAACAAGTTTCTAAGAATATCTATTCAGTGGTGGATTCACACACCGCAAGCAAAGATACGAACGAGAATCTCATTGAAGACGTGGTAAATTTGATCCCATCTGAAAGTGGCTCAAGGAAAACAAATGTAGATTCGAGATCGAATATCATTCAAGAACCAGAGGAGAATGAAAACATCAAAACAACAATTGAAGAATTAGAAGCTGTTGTACTATTCAAACAATGACTAGACCAAAAAGTTTATATTTGAGCGAAGCTGAGCCCAGAAATAAGAGGTAAGTTAGTTGAATTTTTAAAAGCTAACACATATTGTTTTTCCTGGTCGCATTCATATATGACCAGTATACCTTCGGAGGTGATGACCCACAAACTGAATGAAGATCCATCGTACCTACCTGTCAAGCAAAAGAAGAGGAAGCAAGGCTCTTTCAAGAATCAAGTGATTCAGGATGAGGTACAAAAACTCTTAAAAATCAGTTCAATACGGGAGGTAAAATACCCGAACTGGTTAGCTAATATTGTGGTAGTTCCAAAAAAGAATGAAAAATGGCGGGTTTGCATAGATTATACTGATTTAAATAAAGCTTGCCCAAAAGATTCATTCCCTTTTCCACATATAGGCCAATTAATTGATTCTACCGCAGGCCATGAGTTGTTGAGTTTTTTTAGATGCATATTCAGGTTATAATCAAATAAAGATGGATCCCCTAGATGAGGAAAAAACTTTTTTTATTACAGACAGAGGGACTTATTCTTACAAAGTTATGCCTTTTAGTTTGAAAATCGCTGGGGCCACGTATCAAAGATTGGTGACCAAGATGTTTCAAGAACACCTGGGAAATACTATGGAAGTCTATATTGATGATATGCTAGTCAAATTTGCAAAAGCCGGAGATCACTTTCAACACCTTTCAAGCACCTTCGAAATTCTCCGCAAATATAATATGAAATTAAATCCAGAAAAATGTTCCTTCGGCGTGGCTTCAGATAATTTTTTAGGTTTTCTTGTATCTAACAGAGGTATTGAAGTAAACCCTGCGCAGATCAAAGCCATTAAAAAAATTCTAGACATACTCACGAGCAAAAATAAGGTACAAAGGTTGACAGAAAGAATAACAGCTTTCGGAAGACTTATTTCCAAATCTTCAGAGAAAAGTTTTAAATTCTGTTCAGTATTGAAAAAGCAAAATCAGTTTGAGTGAACTGATGAATGTCAACAAGCCCTCAAAAATTTAAAAGCATATTCGTCAAATCCACTAACCAAAGGATGGAGAGAGGTTATTCGTCTATTTTGCAGTATCAGAAATGGCGGTAACTGTGTTGATACCCAATTGTTTTCCTCATATTTTCAAATATATATATATATAGTTTCAAAATTGTAACGACTCGGCCGGTCGTTCCATGAGATTAGCCTTGTTTCTGCTTTATCATATGTTGCTTAGCCTATTTATGTTGTGTTGGGTCGCTTGGTTCGGGTTCGGAGTGGTCGTAGTGAGAACTGAGGCACTTAGTCTCTTAAATTGGCTTATTAGTTGGAAAAGTCAACTGGGAGTTGACTTATTGGTAAACGACCTCAGAATATAGATTTTATGGCTCGGATAGCTGGAATTAGGCTATTTGGGACTTAGGAGTGTGTTCGGAATGAAGTTTTGATGTCCGGTGTAGAATTAGGCTTGAATTGGCTAAAGTTAGTATTTGACGATTTCCGGTCGGCAGGGGAAAAAAGGCTATCGGGGTCAGAATGGAAATTCGAAAGTTGGAGCAGGTTCGTAGTGTCATTTTGGACGTGTGTGCAAATTTTCAGATCATTCAGACGTGTTTTGGTTGGTTTCGGCATCATTGACGAAATTTAGAAATCTCAAAGTTCATAGGCTTGAATCCGATGTTATTTTGGTGTTTTGGCATTGTTGTGGGTGTTTCGAAGGCTCGACTAAGTTTGAATAAGGTTATGGGACTTGTTTGTGTTTTTGATTGGGGTCCCGAGGGGCTCGGAATGATTTCAGATAACTATCGGGGATTTTAAGTTGGAAAAATAGCAGCTGATGCTGCTGGTGCTGGTGTTACCGCACCTGCGGATAGGGGACTGTAGGTGCGGGCCCGCAAAAGTGGACGGCTCGTCGCAGATGCGATTTTTGGGGGGTTGGAGGAGTTCCGCAGGTGCAAGGTCTTTACCGCACCTGCGAAGCTGCAGATGCGGAAGTTTGATCGCAGGTGCGGAGTTTTGGGCCTTTGAGCGTTTTCCACAGGTGCGCACCAGGGACCGCAGGTGCGCATAAGTGGCCGCAGGTGCGGAACCACTGGGCAGTTAGTATAAATTCCAGTCTCCGCGAATTTTTGGCATTCTTCATCACTTTTGCATGCGGGTTGACTCATTTTGGGAGCAATTTGAAGAAGGATTTCGAGGGTTCTGTGGAGGTAAGTTTCTCGGACTAAAGACTCGATTCTATGTTGTTATTTGACGGATTAGGCTTGGAATTAGTGGATTTAATGGAATAAAATGGGGGTTTAGGGCTTGGGAAAATGAGACTTATAATTAAGGAATTTAGGGGTCAATTGTGGTCGGATTTTTGATGTTTTTTATATGTGTATACTCGGGAAAGGATAAGGATTCTTGTGATGCGATTTTTATCGAATTCCAAGACGTGGGCACGGGGCTCGGGTTTGGCCAATTTCGAGAATTTTGATTAAAATTGATAGTTTTCGATTGGGCCTTGTTCCTTTAGTGTATATTGATGTTGTTAATCTGGTTTTGATTAGATTCAGAGCAATCTGGAGCCGATTCGAGAGGCAAGAGCATCACAGATTAGTATTTCGGGTCGGGTTGAGGTAAGTAATGACTATAAATCTTGTCCTGAGGGTATGAAACCCCGGACTTCGTATTTTCTCATTATTTTTGGAGTGGCGCACATGCCGGATGATGAGGCGTGCACTGATTTTTGGATCTGGACTTGGTCCTTTCCGTGGCACTATTGAGTTGCGTATTTACTTTAAATCATATGTTAAATTGTGTTCTAAGACTTTTGCTATATTTGGGCTGTAAGCCATGATTGGGGCCTTGCGCCGATTTGTTTAGACCCCTTGGGGGCTTTTACTGCTATTTCCTCACTGTGTTGACTTATGATTTACACTCAGTCATATTATGTTTAACTGTTTTTGAAACTCAGCCTTATTTACACTATTTTGAGATATAAAATGATGTTTTGGGTTGAGTACCCTGTTTTACTGATAGCCCGAGTGGCTTATTGAGAGTTTCTGACTGAGTGATGCCGAGGGCCTGATTGTGAGGATATGAGATGCCACGAGGTGTCTTGATATTAGCGCTTGGGCTGAAGGAGCCCCTCCAGAGTCTGTACACACCCCTAGTAAGCGCAGGTACCTACTGAGTGTGAGTGTCGAGTGCCGAGTGACGAGTGATTTGGAGGCATGAGTGACTGTGAGGTTACCCGAGGGGCTAATACTGAGTGATGATTTTCTCGAGGGGCGATTTATGATGCATGTTTTGGCCCGAGGGGCTATTTATGATTTATTTCATTTTACACTAAACTCTTTGGGTATTTTTCTGAAATTGTTGGAAAACACATTTTTTTTCAAAGGATTTTACTGAAGTCGGCTTTTTAAAACATGTTGATTTGATGTATACACTGAAGGAAAGAAAGGTTGTGCTTATTGTGAATGGATGATTTGATCTTATGTGTTTCTTACTGCTTAGACTTGATTTATTTTCATTACTACTAAGTTGGCGTACTCACATTACTTCCTGCACCCCTGTGTGCAGATACAGGTGCTGGTACCGAGCGCTAGTTTCCTTCCTTCGTGTGGAGCTGGAGTTGGGACTTCAAGGTAGTTGTTCCGCGTCCACGACATCTCTTTTACCATTTCTTGTTTTATACTTAGTTCCTTGTTCCGAGTCTTGATGTATTTTGACAGTAGGGTTATTTTGTATTGCTCTTAGATGCTCATGACGGTTGACTCCAGGTTTTGGGGCAGTGTATAAACTATTTTACTCTTTTTGTTTCTTTAAACTGCTTAAGCGAAAGAAATTTTTGTGAAAGATCGGAATAGTTTTGAAAATTATGAAATATTATGTCAGTATGTAAGTGTTGGCTAGCCTAGTTCCATGATAGGCGACATCACGGCCGGCTTAGGATTTGGGGTCGTGACAAGTTGGTATAAGAGTCTAGGTTACATAGGACTCAACAGTCATGAGCAGGTTTAGTAGAGTCTTGCAGATCGGTAAGGAGACGTCTGTACTTATCTTTGAGAGGCTGCAGAACCCTTAGGAAAAATCTCATTTTTCTTGAATTTTGTCGTGCCATTTTGTTGATTCTGGAAATCTAAACTTCTGTTGTTTCATTCTCTCACAGATGGTGAGGACTTGCGCTACCAATCAGGGTGACCAGCCACCAGCTAGACCAGCGAGAGGTCGAGACCATGGTAGAGGTAGGGGACCAGCCCGTGCAGCAGTCGGGGCAGTACCAGAGGGTCCACCTACATTCAGGATCAAGTTCCCACCGCAAATACTCCAGCGGGACAGGCTCAAGCACCGGCGGTGCATATTGTTTTTCCGGGTCTTCAGTAGACCTAGGCTCAGATCTTGACTGTATGTACCACCCTTGCTTAGGTAGTTGCTACGTCTTCTATTGCTGCTACTTCTCAGGCCGGGGGAGGCAATCAGACTTTAGCTGCCCGGACACCTGAGCAGGTTACTCAGAGCCTTCAGACACCGGGGGCAGTTCCAGCCCAGTCAGTTTCTCCAGTTCAGGACTTCGTGGTTCCAGCTATGACAGATGATGAACAGCGTAGGCTGGAGAGATTTAGTAGACTTCAGCCTCCAACATTCAGTGGTGCTGAGGGCGATGATGCCCAGGGTTTTCTGGATAAGTGTCAGAGGATGCTCCGTACTGCCAAGATTTTGGAGACCAGTGGATGTTTGTTCAGGAAAAGTGTCTGTTCAGGAAGGAAAACAACGTTCAGCAAAGGCAGCATTTTTGGATTTCAGTTAATTCTGTTAATGAAATGACTGATATTTAATTAATTATTAATAATTAATTAAATAAACTTTGTCCAAAAAATAATCTTATCGATCAATCATTTGAAAAATCCAAATCCAAATCCAAATCCGAAGCCGAAGCCGAAGCCGATCCGAGTGAGCGATNCGGCGCGAGGATACATCCTCTTCAACTCCTTTTAAGAGCTCTAAGAAGTGATCCTATATTTATACACACAAGTGTAGTTGTCTTTCACCAATGTGGTACAAAGTTCATGACAAAAGCTCACTTGATTCAAATTTTCATTTCCCTCCATTTTATTTCCCACCATTTCCCAATTCACACTCCTAGACTTTTAAGCCCAATGCTTAAAGTCTTTAAGCCCAATGCTTAAAGTCCAACAATCCCCCACATGAATGGGAATGGCTGTAACAAGAATGATCATAGATGGACGCTGTGTGATTTGCAAGTAAGGATTAATTGCATCTGGATAAGTAGGTTTCCCTTTGAACTTTCCGTAGTGAACATATGTCGGATATACTCGGTCAATCGGTAGATTTGATATCTTTGAACCGTCGAACTTTAGTGTATACCTAGACAACCATATGTCACACAACCAACCCTTAACCGTCTCTTTTGGTTCTCATTGTTGTGTTCGTTTCAGCCATAAACACCACCTGGTTTTATAAGTGCGTAAAGAATTGGCCTTACAGAATTCTTTGAAGCGGCTTCACTTCACACTTACATAGGTGATTCCTAAACGTGTAATCTTTTTGATTGACACCACATCAAACTTAGGTAATCATTAAAGAACGTGTAAAGTTCTATCGTTGTTACTATACATTGTCTTCATCACTAGAAGGGACCAAAAAAAAATTTATTTTGACTATGTTGAACCGGTCAATCACAACTTTGTTTGAGCTCCTTGAACCTAGATCTCGGAATATCCAAAATTCTAGGTAGAGTTACCGCCATGATGACTTGTCCTCGGCCAAAGTCCCATTCCCTTAGATGATTTTTCAACTCCCTCTCTGGTTAAGCCTTTTGTAAGCGGATCCGCCACATTATCCTTTGATCTTACATAATCAATAGTGATAATTGCACTAGAAAGTAGTTGTCTAACGGTGTTATGTCTTTGTCGTATATGACAAGACTTTCCGTTATACATAACACTCCCTGCCCATCCTATTGCAACCTCACTATCACAATGTATGCATATAGGAGCCAAAGGTTTTGGCCAGAACGGAATGTCTTCTAAGAAATTTCGAAGCCATTCAGCTTCTTCACCGGCCTTATCCAAAGCTATAAACTTTGATTCCATTGTAGAGTGAGCGATGCACGTCTATTTGGAAGACTTCCAAGATATTGCTCCACTGCCAACAGTAAAAACATATCCACTTGTGGACTTTGTTTTTGTTGAGCCGGTTAT
>ML396447.1:100663-139397 GCA_005239525.1 Nicotiana knightiana | reverse complement strand
AAGAATTCACCAACGGGGGAAACCATAACCTTAGATCCTTTATTATCATTGTTTACATTATATTGTTAGTTAATTGCTAATTTATTATTTTGTTATTAGATTTAGTAAACATCACCAATTGATATTCAAAAGTCTTGAGAAAAGTGATTAAGTAACAGTTTAGTATTTTATAGACTCAATTGATACGTAAATTCCCTGTGGGATCGACTCTGGGCGTAATACCCCGGATTATATTTGCAACGCCCGCTTAGTCTTCTACAAGACATAGTTGAGCGTGATCAAATTTTGCCTACCCCTACCAAACCCCTACTTTTTATCTCAAAATTTTGAGATTAAAACTTTTTACAACATGGTAGCCTCTAATGGCACACAGATGATGCATGTTCACTAGGATTTACTATACAAACAAGCTGCCAAAAATAATAACCAAAACATGAAGAGCTTCTTCCTACTTTTTTCTAATCTTTTTTCTCTTATTACTCTTAGGAGAAGATGTGGAGGAAGATGTTTTGAAGCCTGCCCAGTGATTTTCAGCTTTGTCTTTGTTGAATGCCTTCTCGAAATCATCCTTAAGTTGTTCATAACGCATCTTCTTGGATCTTTGTTCCTCAGGTGTGCCACTTTCCAGCGTCAAAGGATTTAGCATTTTGTCCAGAATGTCTGAGCAATTAGGGAAAAAACGTCGACCTGTATCCACTGCCACATTTGGGGGGAAAAGACAGCATTGAGAAAGAACTTATCGAAATATTGATGAACACATTTCAATAGATTCAAACAGATACATATGCCTGCATATAGTTAAGCTTTTGCCTTTTGAAGCCTAAATAAATGAAGAAAGGAATAAAAGGCCTTGATCTCCTATAAGTGGAAATGTAAATTTAATAATAAGTTCTATAACTTCTTGTACACTTGTATAATTTAGTGAAACCTAGAAAGAAAGAAATAAAGGTTTTCATAAATTATGTACATGAAAGAACATATTCAAAGGCTTGTGACAAACATAAGGAATTAAAAATAGTTCCATTTTAAGTTTTAGGAATTCTTCCTCCTCTTTATTTGTCTAAATAAGGTCCCTGCAATTACCTGTTTTCTGCAGAGCTTCCAGTCGCTCTTGGAGTCCTTTTACCTTTTCAGGTGGAAATTCATTCAAAATAACCCCTGTCAGATCTCCACATAAGTTATTTATTTCTGAAAGGCCAGTAAACTCCGAGGTCGAATCAACATGTGCTATATCCATGGCCAGCTTGGCTTCTATGGGAAACAGCATGCGTGCCATTGCCACTGCAACAAAACACTAGTTAGGCAACACTCGGATCAAGAACATAAATGCAGGGAGATAAGAGTGCAAAGAATGAACACCATCTAACAGGTTTTTCGCATCACTTTTGTTTATCTCGATATCTGGAACTTAAAATAAAGTATCAACAAAGGAAAGCTTTTCATCTACCCAAAAGGAGAAATGAGCAAGGAAAAAGGAAATGTGACTCCTTTGTATCTTAGAAGTTTTTCTGGCTAAAATGAAAGCTGCTACTTAAAATTGGCTTCTTGAGGGAAGCGTTATGAACTGCACCTATCTAACTACCAGGGCTGAGGAAACTAAAAAGACCTTCCACAGTATAAGAGATATGTTAGCTGCTGCTTTAATTTAAACATGTATAAGCAGCACAAATGTGTAATAGCATCTTGTACCTCTCTCCTTTTCAACCCAACTCCACACAGAAATAGACAGGAAAAACATGGTGCAAAGTGGCGTTTCAATTCATCATGATTTGGGACTGAAAGGCGGCATAAGTGCCTAGGATTTGGGCAACAAATTCTTGTGTCACATCCCCCAGCACATGTCCAAAAGGTTATAACTATCATTTAAATGAAATCTCTGTCCAATAGTCTTGAACAAGGAGACAGGAAGTTTTTCTTATAAAGAAACAAAAGGAAAATAGTGTGGGAATAATTTGCGGCAATACCAAGTGACCATCAATGCATAAACTTTAACTTGTTTCATTTGAAGATGCATATAATATTACTAGGGAGGGAAAGCCAACGAAACTTGGCTATTAAATCTACAGTATCCCCAAACTATTCTCTAAAATACATATTTTAGAGGATAGCAGCAAAAATACTTTTTATCTTGCATATTCTTGAGATTACTAAGGAAGTAAAAGAATAGTATTAATTCACAACAAAAAGCTAATATTCGAAAAGGCACATATGCTACTTAATTTTCTCTTAATTTTACTCTTAGTTTTACCCATCTAGTGATAGATTGACAGCTATAAACACTATTACTGCGCCCTGAACATTGATAAAACGGATAGCTGCAATAAACATATAAATGGAAATCGTAATAAATTTAGAACAGTTCTCTTAAATGTACTGGAATAAACTTGAAGACATGTGTCTAATGTGATCTAGGCTTAAATTTTTCCACTGTTAAGGCCACTAATAATCTGGAAAGTTGAATAGTTCCAGTGGAGTTTACTGAACTTACGATGAAAGAAAAGAGCCGTAAATGACATTTTGCATGAAAGAAGTTTCAAACTAGGGAACCAACTGAAGACATAATGGTATAAAATAAGCAAGACATACCTTCTTTGTGCTTTTCTTTCTCTTCTGTTTCTTTTTTTTGTGGGGCGGGAGGGGGGGAGGGGGGAGAGAAGATGTTGCCAAAGGAGGAATGAACTATATTACTTGATGAAAAGAAGTATTTCATGTTGGAAAAGCTTTATATCAATAATAAAGGAGTGCTGAAATGGTTCTAGCTAAAACGAATCCTGACTAATATGCTGAAGATGTGAACAAAGAATTTTTATTAGAGTTAACTAAGGTACCTCGATTTTCTAAGAGTAGCAGCATCACGAGTAATTCATCAGCCGCCTCGGATGATGATCTAGCTATGTTTCCAATCATTGGATTCCTATTCATCTCTCTCTCCAAAACATCAATGCATAATCGGTCTTTATTAGTCATCTGTCCCTCTTTTGCTGTCTCATTATAATCCTTTAGCCGAGTCACCCTCAAACAAATGGATAGTGCTGTAAGTCCATCCAGTGTAGTAACTAAGGCAGATGCTCCTTTGTCAAGTAAACTCATGATAATTGATGGTTCCATACGTCTAGCACTAACATGAAGGACCGTATATCCTCGTGAGTTACGAAGATTGACATCAGCTATACCCAGCTTGAGTACCTCATTTACCACCTTAGAGTTACAATAGGCAACTGCATAATGAAGAGCACAAGCATCATTTAAAGTGACATTAGACTCTCCCAGGAGTAACTTCAGCAATTCAATGTCATCGGACTCCAGAGCCATGAGAATCTTCCTAATTCTCTTCTCTTGTAGGGAACCACCTTCCATTCGGTCTTGTTCAATCACTATTTGGGACTTAAGGCGGCGTGCCTTTATATCGGTCAAAACTTTGGAAGGAAGTTCTTTCTCAAGTGTAAAAATATCCAAGTCAGATCGTTCCACCTTCTGCATGCAGCGATCTAAAAGTAGGTCCAGTGAGCAGTGGAAGGCCACTAAAAGTATAGGAATTACATCATCCACTTTCGCCTCATCAACCAGATTGATAAGATGCCGCTGCACATGCAAAAATCCCAATCAAAACTTGTATAATGCAATAGAAAACATAACATACTTAGAAGCAACACAAATCTCATGAAAAGGTGCTCTGCTTTCTTTTCAACTGGTATGAGTTCAATAACCTAGCTCCTTCAAATTAATGCATGGTTATTATTCTCAAGTTCCAGAAGCGGATCCAGGATTTGACGGTGGCAGGCTCCACATTTCCTTTAATGTACACCTTATATTGACTATAGAGTTTGTTTGGAATGTGCATTCAGTTCCGTTCAATCTCTTACGAGTTTAGTCGGGTCAACTTAATAGGTTTTTGATTTGCAAATATGAACATTACATCTCTTATATCAAGAAACAAATGGAATCAACATTTTCAACAAGGAATCACACATCTATTATTAACAACACAAGTGAAAACAATATTTCCACTTGGGGAATTACATCTTTTCCTATACATTAAAAATAAACTTGCACATGTAGACTAATAACATTTTTCATTTAGAGAATCACACTCTCTGTTCAAAACAAATTTGCACAAGTAAATTAACTTTTTCAATAAGGGAATTACACCAATCAGAATAAGAAAAAAAGACATCCTCAATAGGTAAATTACACAATCACGTCCCATAAATAAATGCAGAACTAGATAAACTACAAGTCCCCTGTTCCGAACTTGAGCCTTACATGCAAGAAAAGCTTTCAAAAAGGCTTTCCAGCATGACACATTTGTCTAGTTTGAGACTGCGTGTAGAAGGATTAGATAGTTAACGTTGTTTAAGAAAACTTCAACATATGTATATAAAAAATTTGCCAACCTCGCCGGTGCCATGACACCCCTACCCTACAAGGTGGTTCCGCCACTGAGTTCCAATCGCACATATAGTGGACAGAGTGCTAGGCAGGTCCAGTCAGGATGACAATCAAATGTGCAATTACTTAAAATTGCCATGCTTCACTCAGCCTTTTGGACTAAATCTGCTGCAGATTTTTATGAATATATATAACAGTAACTATACTTGAATAATACTTCTGTTTCTATCCAAATCACTAAGCTGACATGCGTAAACTTGTACTTTATTAACTGTCAGAGAATTTTCACATCATAATGTGTCAGCATATTCATCTGTCTAAAAAATGGACGCTCAGAGCTAGTAAATCCGACTTATGATGCAGTATTGAATAAATGACTTAGCAGACAACAACAACAACGACCCAGTAAAATCCCACAAGGCGAGCAGCCCAAATTGTGATTCAATATTGAATAATAGATGAAGCCGTAAACTTCTAGTTATTCAAAGGTGATGGTTTCCATTTATTTTGTCGAAGTGATATGTTTATTTATAAAGCTGCTTCACTTGGCAAAACAAAGACACATTCCTTTGCGTCAGTTCAGCTTATATCATCTACGCACCAACCAAAGAACAAGCTGAAACATGGTGTCTTAATCAAGCATTTTCAGGTATGCTGACCACATTTTTCCCTTTAGAACAACAATTTTCCCAAGTATAATTCTATGACAGTCTAAGAACAAATTCAGTGCACAATACATTTATTACGCATATAGATTTAAGAGATAGCTATGCTTACCTGAACAGCCATGACAAGCTCTTTAATTTGAAAAGTGGCACAAGCATACATGAGTCCCACAGCATAATTAACGGCCGGGCAGCAAGCATCATGAGTACAAGTGATATCAACGCAAGTTGAAACTTCCGGAGGAGGAGGCTTAAGCTTTCCAGTATACAAATAATTTAAGAACACCATAAATGCTTCATAACCAATTGAGCCACAAGGCACCAAATCCTTCAGTAAATACTTAGGTTTTCCTTCCTTCGCACAATTCTCATTGTCCTTAAATTTTTTATGAAAAAACTGACTTCGTGCAGCAAGAATACAGCGATTAACACCGACAGTGATTCCGTCAACAACTATCTCTGCATCACTATAGTCATATTCAGCATTAAGCACGAGCTTTTCGAGATTACTACTTAGCTTACTCAAGCTCAGCAGATCAAGACATGTCCCTGGTTCGTCGTGGCTACAGTCCCTGTCTGATTCATAAGAGGATGAAGCAAAACTCCAAGATGATGACAGTTCACTGCCGTTGTCCATAATCCCAACTTAATTCTTTCTTGTTATCCAAAATGGCAAGAATCCCTAAGAAAAGAAGAATATCATCATAGACTAATAAACCTCAAACATTATGGAAGTTCAATCTTGTGTCCTTGAACATAAAAGAGTTAATTGATCAATATCCAGTCCTGTTTCCAAATAACTATTTAACCCAAATAACAAAACAGTTAATGGTAACTTTCAAGATTCTTCAGCTAACTGACAGTTAAATCCTTAAGCAAGTCCAAAAGAAGGCATGAACTTTCCTAAGTAAGTAGCCCCTCAAAGGTTTAGTGCAGTTACTTTACTCGGGATGGAAAAGTATTAGTCCATTTGATTCCAAATCATCTCAGAACAGCAACAACACCTAAGAGAAAAGAAAAAAAAAGACTAAATTTTTAGTGAGAGTAATATCAAGGCAAAGAAAAATGCTCAAATAACTTGAACTCCAATACTATTATTACTATAAAGGGGGCACCACTCTTCACAAGAACACCAAGAATCAATGTTTGAGGTGTCCGACTTCACAAACATGCAAATACTTCAACTAAAAGCATCAAGATCTTCAAAAAGTTTGGCAAATTGCTAAAGTCAACTAGTCAATTTTACCTGATCTTTGGCCAAAACCAAAAAAGAACAACTGGCTCAGATCATAAGGCTAACAAATATGCCCACAATCTCCCAAATCAATTAAGAAAAGAGAATCTCTTGTTGCTTTCTCTCTAAAAAGCAGCTCTATTTATATATTAAACTGAAACAGGAGATGACAGTTGACAAAGATAAAAGGAGTTTTGAAAGGAATAATAATAATGGTAGTAATATCTACTAGATTAGTGATAGTGTACGGATATTAGCTCCTAACCACTTGGTTTTGTACTTGGACACTTAACTGCTAAGACTTGGAGCGCCTTTTGTGCGTATGTAGTGGTTACGAACATCAGTTACCCGCCAACATTAGGCTGCGAGGCTGACGCAGCTGGCGGCTACGTAATTGCTTTTTCAATTTGACTGGGTATCAATAGATTTTAAAAAACGGACTACATGGACATCGATTTTGAGGGTTTTTTAATAAAATGATAGGTTTTTATATATATTTATAATCGTACCGATAATTATGATAGATTTTTTATTTTATAAAATAAAAAAAAAAGTACCAAACTATACTGAATAAATTTATAATATGAAAAATATATTTATATATTAAGTTTTAAAATAATAAAGCATTAAAGTTTTTCTTGGGCCTTAGAATTATGAAACGATTACAAGCCAACAAGTAATTAAACTCAAAATCTTAATTCCCAAACCTATTATGTTATTCCTATTGAAATTAAATTATTTTCAGCATATTCACTAGCAAGACACAAGGTATTGTAGCGATTCGGAGTAGCAAACAACAATGTATTGAATATGTCTCCTTTCATATGATTTAGATTTATCTTTTTGAATAATTAATCTTCTATACACTTTATTCTTGAATTCCAACTTGGTATTTTTTTTTAGCAAATATACCACTAGGCAGGCTGCCTAGTGGCTAATATATAAATAAAATCCCAAAATGGGTCCAAAGCTTACAAGATGTCCAAACCAAAATAGAAGTTGCATGAAGCTACTAGCTACTAAAAAGATAGAAAAGCTAAAGTGAACTAGCTATTACAACAAAATAAGCTGAGTGCACCTTCTCCTGTCGGTGTATGTGAATCCAATTGCCAGTGGTAAATACCAAGCATCACCTATCAAGCTCTCACCAGGCGCCAGGGTATACTGTCCATAGGCTAAAATGAATTCCAAACATCTCCACCACAGAGTTGAAGCCAGCATGGTCTTCCAAGTGTAGCTACTATATAATCTCCATATGCAGTGTATTGAGTTTGTCCAAGTATTAATCATATGCGCACTCATAAAATTTAACATGTAAAAGTACCTGGCTTTAGGCAGGCCTTGCAAGGCAAAAGCTAGGCTGGGGCTGGCTTTAGGCAGGCCTTGCAAGGCAAAAGCCAGGCTGGGGCTGGCTTTAGGCTGGCCTTGCAAGGCAAAAGCTAGGCTGGGGCTGGCTTTAGGCTAGCCTTGCAAGGCAAAAGCCAAGCTGGGGCTGGCTTTAGGCAGGCCTTGCAAGGCAAAAGCCAGGCTGGGGCTGGCTTTAAGCAGGCCTTGCAAGGCAAAAGCCAGGCTTGAGGCATACTCAAGCGTTAGGAACTGTGCATTTTTGTGATCTTGTAAGCTCAGATCCTTCCCTTCCAGAACCTTTAATGTCGACATCATTCTAAACATTGCTAAACCATCCTCAGATTAAGCATGAAACCATGCAAATACCACTAAGAAATGATTCAACAATCTCCAGAGATACAACATAACATGTTCAACCTTTTCCTTAATATTTGAACATATCAGAAGTAGAATAAATTGCACCATCCAATACCTATTTATTACATTGGTCATGTACACTATCAAAGCACCCCCATAATGAGCATGTGACCATGCTAATACCATTGGAACGTACATTAATAGCTTACAGAATAAGACATAAAAGAAACATACAGGTATGTGCAAATTCCAATACTGTGAAGCCATCAGTATGGGGCTCTTCTCTTTGTTATTCTAACCCTAATGTTAGGAGTTTTAGACTTGTCTAAATTAATCAACCTCTTCCCTGCACTAGGCAATTCAGAGAACGAGTGAAACTCAGATGTACCTGCAAAAGAAAACACAATGTTAGCTATAAAATCTGCCACTGAGTTGCCTTCTCTGAACACATGTTGAAAGATCACATTGAAGTTGCCCTTCATCTCTATATTATCTTCACATCATTTGCAATTACCCAAGGAGGATCACATTCCCCTTCTATCACTTTCTTCATCACTAATGTATCTGTCTCCAATATGAGGGGGTGAAGATCATGCTCCATACAGTATTCCAATCCTTGAAGAATAGCCTTAGCTTCAGCCACCACATTATTTGTCACCCCCAGGTCTACTGCCCTTGCATACACCGCATCACCTTCATCATTACTCATACAAAAGCCTAATGAGCTAGGAGCAGGATTTCCTTTTGAGGCTCCATCAGTATTGCATTTGTACCAACCATGAAAAAGAAGCTTCCATGTTACTCGTGTAGTGATCAATATAGGTTTATATCCTTCAAAATATTGAATTATGTCTGGCCATAATAATGGAATATTAGGCATCCAAGCATACCTCACCCTTGCCAGTTGATGCAATGTCCTATTGATCTCATGAATCACCCTATTTGTAGACACTGAAACCCCATGTTTACCTTCATTTCTTCTCTTCCAAAGTTCCCAAGGGATAATAGCTGGTACCGCTTGAAACAATGGCTTTAACTTTGGACAACATTGAGCATACCACCAATGCCTTATAACCCGCTTCAATTGAATCAATGGCACAATAATTCCAGCAACCCCCATGACCAAGTTCCATACTTTAGAGGCAGTAGGACTTGTGACAAATATATGCTCAATAGATTCCTCTTGGGGCTACTGACAACACCAACACCTAGATATCACCATTTTCCCTTGCATCCTCCACATGTCATTAGTGGATATTCTCTGCCTCTACAATCTCCACAAGAAGAAGGATATCTTGAATGATACACCTTTAATCCACATTAACTTGAATTCCTGATTATGATCCACCCTATGCCTTAATATTTGCCAAGCACTTTGCTAACACTGAACTTGCCTGAAGGAGTTGGCATCCAGTATGGACTATCCTATTATCCCTCACTGCCTTCATAATGCACATTTAGCCTTATATGTTCTGCAATTTCCTCATTGAAGGTTTGATCTAGCAGCTGATCATCCCATGTTTCACCTTGCCGCAATTCTGTCACATCCTGAAGATCTTCAGTGATTGGAA
Organism: Nicotiana knightiana; assembly: GCA_005239525.1. Taxonomy (NCBI): domain Eukaryota; kingdom Viridiplantae; phylum Streptophyta; class Magnoliopsida; order Solanales; family Solanaceae; genus Nicotiana; species Nicotiana knightiana. Next base: position 129,834 of record ML396447.1, on the reverse strand, counting down.
AGTCTTCAGGTAATACGTGATAAAGTGCACTCAATCCAGTCCATTTTTCATGCCAAATATTAGTTGTTCCACTCTTAAATTCTCATAGGATCTCATGTTCTACTTCTTCCCTAACATTCATCATTTGTCTCCAAACATGAGACCCCCTTCTAAACTGCACCACCGTAGGTATCTCCTTCTTGCAATACTTATTCCACATGAAATTAGACCACAAAGATTTTGTGGTCCTAAACCTCCACCATAGTTTGGCAAATAATGTCCTCGACACATCATGTAAGGACCTAAAACTTAGGCCCCCTTCCTCTTTAGGAAGGCACAAATTTTGCCATGAAGCACAATGTCTGCTTCTCCATTCTTCCTTTGTGCTCCAAAAGAACCTAGAAAAAATCTTATGAAGATGATCCAGGATACGTTTTGGTGGATGAAGGACTAATAACATGTGGACTGGCATACTTTGCAACACACTAGAAATGAGTGTTGCTTTTCCTCCAAATGACATCAACTTTCCTTTCCATGAATGTAATTTAGCCTTTACTTTCTTGATAAGATCCTCATAATATTCCTTCCTCCTTCTAGTGTAGAAAATAGGACACCCTAGATATGTGAAGGGGAATTTACCTCTTGCAAATCCTGTAATAGCTCCAACCGCCTGACACAATCCATTAGGAATCTTTGAATAGATGTAGTATGAACTCTTATCTTTGTTGATCATCTGGCCTGATATCTTCTCATAGTTCCCCAATACCACCATAATCTTGCTCAAGGATGGAGGATGAGCAGAAGCAAAAATTATAGTATCATCAGCATATGCCAAGTGATTTAAAGGATCAGACCACTTAGGCATTCCAAATCCAACAAATGACCTATCTTCAAATAGCTTATTCAAAGACTTGGAAAGTACCTCAGCTAACAGAATGAACAATGCTGGTGATAGAGGATCCCCTTGCTTCACACCCTTTGTATACTTAAAGAACCCTGAGGACTGCCCATTCACCAATACTGAGTACCAGTTATTTGACACCAAGTTCCATACCATGTTGATGAAGTGCTCAGAAAATCCCATCTTTTTTAGTACATGCAATAAGTACTTCCATGAAACCCTATCATAGGCCTTAGTCATATCAAGCTTGATCACAACATTAGCGGGCTTTTCCCTTAACCTTATGTCAGTGGCAATTTCTTGAGTCAATAAGATGTTCTCAAATATACTCCTACCCTTCACAAATCCGGATTGATTAGGAGATATTAGAGAAGGCAAAACATTTTCCAATATATTATGTAACACCCTAGACAAGACCTTGTTAATGAAGTTGCTCAAGCTAGTAGGTTTTACGTCAGAAAAGGTCTCAACTATAGATTTATTAGGCAGCAACACTAGATTGGTGTGAGTAATGGATTTAGGTAGTGAAGCTCCTCCAAAGAAGTATAGCACCATTCTGTGTATATCAGCACCAATAACATCCCAGCATGTTTGATAAAACATGCCAGTGAATCCATCTGGACCACTAGCACTCTCCCCACTATGCTAAAAAATTGCTATCCTTACCTCTTCAATTGTTGGCAATCTGCTAAGTTCCAAATTCTGTTCCATAGTGACCATTGAAGGTACATTATTGAGCAAGGAGAAGTCAGATGCATCACCTTCATTTGTGAACTGTTTTTGATAGAAAATCCACTACAGTTGTAGCTAGTTTCTCCTAGTCTTCAATTCATACCCCACTTCCACTTTTGATCCTCTTCAGTTGTAATTTCTTTATTTTTCCATTGACATGATTGTGAAAGAAACTTATACTCCTATCTCCTTCAGCAAACCAAGTCATCCCAGCTTTTTGCTTCCAATACTGCTCCTCAATACTCAAGTATTTCTTCAATTCAGATTGAGCCTTTTGAAGCACAATCCTGTTCTCAATTGTAGGCTCTTCTTCAAACAACATCTATTTCACCCTAACAATGTCCTCCAAAATTTCCAACTGCTTGAAGATATCACTGATACGCTCAAATTACACCTTAAAATAGTGTAAAGTGATCGATGTCAAATATAGACCCAATTAGGTTGGGGTTGAATCCCACATGGAATAGGCGTGAAAAGTGTACTTGAGTAGCGTGAAGCTTAACTTAAATCGTATTTCTATTCCGTTAGAGTAACAAGAGTGTTGTAGTTGATTGTATGATAATTGGGTGAACTAGTAACAACTATGATTGTATAAGATTGTAATTAATTTGGTAAACAACCAAGGTTGTGCCCCTTCAATGAAATGTAATGCTATCGGTGTTAATATGATATATTTCTAATGGAAGGTCCTTTTAATATGCAAATGATTTCTAAATAACTGCCCAATATTTTCCAATAGTTGGGTAGTATTTCCTCCTTACGATTTTTCCAAATATAAAAGAGTTACATTTAAGAGTAATCAATTTATGCCAAATAAAACCCACTTATTTCTAAGCGATTCTATTAAACAAGGTTTAAAACCTTGAGTCTTTGATATTTACTTCTACCAAACCCTAACTCACTTTTCCAAGTAAAGAAAGAACATAATGGCACTTGTTAATGTTTGCAACCACCAACAATAAATGAAGAATGAGAAATAAATATATATCAACCAACCATTATATATATATTCAATATTAAACACCCATTAACATTACACCCATTTAGGTTCCACAACCTTAGTATTTAAAACTAGCCACACATGCTAAAATGATAAAAGAAGAGAATATTAAATATCATAGTGCTTACAAAAGTGCAAGATTCTTCACTTTCAAAGCTTCCGAAAGATGGGAATATTCAAAGCTTGGAATGTAGCCCCTTTTTAAGACAAGATGCTCCCACAAAACCCTAATAAATCTATTTATAGTGGGATAAAAATTGGGACCAATTTCGGACAAAAATACCCTTCCAGGTCAATTATGCGACCGCATATCTGTCACATAACAGACATGCGGTTCGCATTCTCTTCAGCTCTATCGCAACCCTAGGTTCTAGGTAGTCGTCGAATTTTGGTTATGCGGTCCGCATTGTTGATATGCGACCGCATATTTCCATCGCATTCCTGATCCCAGTAACTTCTCCTGGAGGTTTGTGATCCATTATGTGGCCCGAAAACTTGTTATGCAGTCACATAAATGACCGCATTTCCTTCGTCCGAATTGGCCACATAATCTGTGGTGATTTACGGTTTCCTTGAGCATTATGCAGTCCACATGTTAAGTTTGCGGTCCGCATGTTCAGTTTGCGGTCCACACTTTGTCTTCTTCTTGCCCTATTTGCGGCTTTTTGATTTCATTTCCATGTTTTTGGGTCCTTAAGACTCATGCACTGCATAACATCAAAATTACATAAGTATAACAGAAAATTGTATTTAAAACGAGCTACAATCTAAGCAATTGGTATTAAATATGCCGAAATTCTCCGGCACATAAACACCCCCAACTTAAACTTTTGCTTGTCCTCAAGCAACTAAAACAACACTATCTTATTCTAGACTCTAACTAAATGATTAGGAACAATAGTGACCGTGGACGATTTTAATCGTCCGTTTTACAAGCATGCACTTCATTTATTTACTCTTCCTGAACGACCATTTTTATTTACAAAGAAGCTAATCGACTTGTGAACTTTGAGCCTCGACCAATTTGACAAAACGTTATTCTCAGCTGAGTGCACTTGCATTCAACTTCAAGAACTCAACTTCTGTTAAACCTCACGGTTCATGTGCCCTCACTAGAAATAAGGTCCCGAAATCACAATATTTACAAAGACAACACACGGGACAGATTCATAAGAACACTCACTCTCACAACGAATTTCAAGTGTCACTACATGCCATGCCATATGCTTGCCCTTATTTTAATTCTTCGCCTATTCAAGAACATCCGGTTGGAGATCCCATAAGGACTTTTTAAGCTTGTAATGCAGGTTTAGGAAAGGGTCGGATAAACATTTGGGATACAAGTGACTACACCCTTCTTGAACACTACTCACATTTTTCTTTCTTGTTGCACTTTGTTTCTTTTTCAAACCACATAGCCCTCATTGGCTCCTAGTTACCAACATACAACCACCTTAAATACCTTTCTAATTTTCTTCAAGGCTCCATATTTATATATACACATATATCTCTTTTTCTTTTCTTTTTCTTCTTTTTTTTCTTTTTTTTTTCTTTTGGAGCTTGAATAATTTCATGTGACTATTTTGAGGTATACGTTTCTACACTCAATGTACAACCTTATCAATTTCCACTTGACACCACACCCCCAACTTAGGCTTGTAGCCTCATTCTCACTTGTTCAAGGAGGGATGGGTTCAAAGAAGGAATTATTTCACAAAAGGGGTAAGGTTTGTAATGGGGTGGCCAAGAAAAGTTTAAAGGCTCAAATGGGGTGACTAGTGATAATATTTATACAATGGGTATCTTGAAAGGCTAACTTGGTTTTCAAATAATACAAAGACTGCCTAAGGTCATTTCTCCAACCAAATGTAATTATCATTAGCATTGAAAGACAACCGGGGAAGTTCTAGATGACAGGAGTACACACAAGAATTATTTACACAAAGACTAACACACGTGGCACATGAACTGTTTGACTAAACATAGTTTAAGCTCTCTAGTAAACACTTGGCAACTCGGAGCTTTCATCATATTACATGCATAATTCTAAGTAAACATAGAGTAAAAGAGCGAGCCTCAAGTTCACAGATGATTAACCATAAAATACTTTCTATATTTTTTTTATATATCAACGGAAGGGTACATGTTATTTACAGACATACATGCTTGAAACTAGACAATTACACCAAACCGGTCAAAATGTTTCATCCTACTACCATGGTTCTACTATTATACCCCTGGAAAAGAACCCGGCGAAGAAAAACCAAGGGGAATTCATTGCTAATTACTAAAGATGTACGTGCATACAACTATCTATTGTTTTTGGTTTTATTTTTATATGTATATATATTTATTTTTTTTGTTTTTTGTTTTTGTATATACAAAGATAACATATATACAAAAATAACACAAATATATACAAGAGTTGAAGAGAAATTTTCTTATATATACCAAGATCACTAAAATATGTACAAGATTTAAGGAGTACAAAAATATATACAAGGCTATCCCACCCCAAACTTAAAAGCATGCATTTCCCCCAATGCATAAGAATTGTAAAACAGAGTATGAGGGGCTCCCTGGGGCGCACTAAGCGCTATGGGAGTCTGTAACCTGCTGAATGGTGGTGGGGTGACCCTCTGATGCTGCGGCTGGGACTGATGAGATCGCATCCTGAGGAGTGACTTCCACGGGTGGAGGAGGGGTCTCCACCTACCTTGGTGATGGGACTGGGGCCTTTGAGCTATTAGCCTCGCGTGATGGCAGCTGAGTGGTCGATGGATCGGCTGGGGCGACCATATCTGCTAGCGAGTGTGCTATCGCCTGCTGTACAAATTCTTCTTCTTCTTCTTCTTCTTCTTCTTCTTCTTCTTCTTCTTCTTCTTCTTCTTCTTCTTCTTCTTCTTCTTCTTCTTCTTCTTCTTCTTCTGCAGCAGCAGTAGTGATAGCAACCTGTTTACCTTTGTCCTGAGGACCCTCATCCTCCTCGGACAATGCCTCCTCATCAGTCTCCTCCTCATATGTCTCCCTATCCTCGGACTCTGCAGTATGTCCAGAATCTTCCCCAGAAGGGATGTCGATGTGTGCAATGGGAGCTGGAGTCTGGGAAGCCCCGACAGTCTGTGGCTCGGGAGCTGTCATCAATGTAGACAAGTTAAGATCTAACCCAGAAACGGACTTGCCAGCTCCGTGCTCTCCTTCCTTTGGAATGAAGGAGGATAGATCAAACTCCAGGTTTTGCATTTTATGGAGCTCACTCTTCAGTGTGTCAACATCTTCACGGAGCTTTGGCAGGCCTCCAACCGCACCCCGCTCTACTTTTTCAAGCCTCACCTCAATCTGCTTCAGGCGATCCTCATAAGGGGTATGCTGCTGTTGGAGTGCTGTTACTGAGGATTAGAGAGGAGTCAATGCCTTCCTGATAAGTGTGGGGAGGTCCTTCAGAAGCCGTTCTATCTTAGCATTTGTATGCTAAGCTAAGAGACCTAGCCTTGAAAGAGCTGGCAGTGCGGCATCCGACTGGGAAATGGTGGCCTGTGAAGTGGGCTGTGGAGTGGTAGTGGATGCCACTGTGGCCTGAGGAGAGACAGGTGTTTGAGAATTTGAGATGTCTGTATCAGTAGGAATTGGGATCTGAACCTCTGGAGGAGCATCAGCTACCTGTGGCACCACGTCACTAATGCGCGTGATATCAATATCCTTCAGCGCTTTCACCGTCTTGTCATGGTGCGGCAATGGAGGGACTTCCACAACCTTACATAGGGTTGTGATCAAGCACGGGAATAGAAGTGACGTGGACGTCTGGTTGGCCCGGACCCCTAACTCTCAGAAGATAATGTCACCCACATCAATCTTGATCCCGGTCATAATGCATGCAATGAGAATAGCTTTCTCAATGCTTATATCAGTTTCATTCTTGGACGGTATCAAGCGAGAGGGGACAAAGCTGAGCCAGAACCTACCCTCTCATCTGGGATCTTCCTTAAAACTTTTATGCATAGGGTCAATCCAAGCTGGGTTCCCCTTTGCTATCACCGAGGCTATCCAGGCACACTCATTATCTCTGTTGGCCCATTTGGTCTCGTACTCAGCTGTGCCCGGACTCCAGTTTGAAAAATGTAGATCATTTATAGTGCCTTTGTCACAAAGCACCAGCTTCCCCCGCACCAAGACTAATTCACAGAAGACCTTGTTGAGCTTGTGATGAGGTGTTCTGGAGGCTCCATTGGATGCATAAAACTCTCGCACCAGTGTTTCACTGAAATCATCAGGGACCTTAGTGAAGCATTCCCAGTTTCTTGCTTTAATGTTCTCCAGTATGTGAGGGTACTGCTCCTATAGCCCGTTCAGACTGAGTTGTTTCTCTTCAAGGATTTTCCGTTTCTTGAGCCCTTCTTTATACAGACTCATAGAGCCTGTGACCCCAAAACAGAGTTGGAAATCATCTCCTCTTTTCTTCTTGCCTCAGTATGTAAGTCGACTGATGGAAAAGTCTCCTCCTTATCAGACTGGGAGGGCTGTTCAACAACAGGTCGGGATGGTTCTGGTCGTGAACGCTTGGATTGTTGTGCTTATTGGCCGGAGGAGGCCCTTTTTTTGTAGGAGCAGATTCCTTGGGAGCCATATCTACAAAGAATCTAAGTGTGAGAGACATAGCAGACATAAGAGGAAAATATTACAAAAGAAGTAGAAAATGCGACGGGTTATGCGGTCGCATAACCATTATGCGGACTGCAAACCTGTCACACATTTATATGACTGCAAGGGAATTTCAATTATGCGGTGGGTTATGCGATCGCATACCCACTATGCGGTCTGCATTCCCATCGCAAAACTATAGGCTCATAAATATCAATCAACTATGCGATCGCAAAAAGCATCGCAAAGATGAATTTGGGATCGCAAACATGTCGCACACAACAGTTCACAAGAGGCCACATGCTGTCTGGGTATGCGGTGGCTTTGCGATCTCCATATCAGTTATGTGATCGCAAAATCCTCCGCAATTAGGCTTACATCAGGCCACCTAGGCTTATCATTTGCGGCTGCTTTGCGGACCGCAAATCGACTCTGCGGGCTGTAAAAGTCATCATCCCCATGTTTTGCTTCTACCCCTAAAAATGGTGGTCCCTAATTCACTACCCAGCAAGCTCAACATAACTAAATATGCAAGACCCCCATGATGAGAAGATACCTTCAAAGAACAGAGAGAAAGAGAAAGCAAACATAAAGCGAACAACACAACACAAAATTAAAAACTAAAAATAACAAAGATAAAGTAGGGAAGGTGGGCATACCTGAGTTAGATGAATGAGACGCAAGCAAGGAGATGAATTCAAGCAATGTGATCTTTTTTCCCTTGTCTAATTGCAACTGGCCGTTTCCCTCTCTTTTTTTTTTGTTTTGTTTAAGTGTGAATTGTGTGCATTGGAGTGCTTATGTGCAAATGAAGGGGGTTATGCAAAGGGGGTAGGGTTTCTTACCTGTTGAGAATGCGGTGCGTAAGTGAACGCATAACACATTATGCGACCGCATAAGTGTTATGTGGTAATGTCAGCTTAGGTCGCTCAAACACAATATGCGGTTCGCCTTTGCGATCGCATAATCAATATGCGGTCCGCAAAGTGCACATCTTTGCCGCATTTTGGCAAGCAATTTTTGCCCCAACAATCTTTCCAGGTATGCGATCACTATGTGGTCCGCATAGTCAATATGCGACCGCATACATGTAGCAGACTTATCTTGGTGACTTTTCTTCCATTTCATTCGCAATTTCACCCTGTTTTATGACCTTTTGGATCACCTGCACTCTAACACACACTTTAAATTGCTTAAATTAATCTATCTAACAAAAATTAAAAATTAAAGGACAAAAAGGATGTTACCACACATGGGTTGCCTCCCATGAAGTGCTTGATTTAATGTCGTGACACGACGAAGTTAGCCCCTCTTCGGGCTTACTCATTGGTCGGGGATGGACTATCTTTGAGAGCCAACTGTTCCACCAAGTGTTTTTCTCCATCGGTGCCTAAGTAGTGCTTGACTCGTTGGCCATTTACTTTGAAGGTTCGGAGCCCATCCTCAGATTCTAATTCCACAGCTCCAAAAGGGGAGACATTTACCACCCTGAATGGACTGGACCACTTCGATTTGAGTTTGCCCGGAAACAATTTGAGCCTTGAATTGAAGAGCAAAACCAAGTCACCCGACTTGAACTCCCTTTTCAAGATCATTTTGTCATGGACGAACTTCATCCTTTCTTTGTACACAGCTGCGCTCTCATATGCATGGAAAGGAAATTCTTCCATTTCATTGAGTTGTGTTAACCTCAAATTTGCAGCTTCAGCCCAGTTCAGGTTCAACCTTTTTAGAGCCCACGTGTATTTGTGTTCCAGCTTTATGCGTAGATGACATGCCTTGCCGAAGACTAACCGGTAAGGAGAAGTGCCAATAGGGGTCTTGTATGCTGTGCGGTATGCCCACAACGCATCATCTAGCTTCCTTGACCAGTTGGTCCTGTTTGCATTAACAATTTTTGCTAGAATATTCTTTATCTCCCGGTTGGAAACTTCAACTTTGCCACTTGACTGAGGGTGATAAGTTGTGGCCACCTTATGCTTGACGCCATATTTCTCCAGTAGCCCCGTGAAAGCCTTGTTACAGAAGTGAGACCCGCCATCACTAAGAATGACTCTAGGAGTGCCAAACCGTGTGAATATGTTTTTCTTTAAAAATGCGGTCACACTCCTTGCCTCATTGTTCGGTAAGGAAATTGCTTCAACCCATTTGGACACGTAGCCCACTGCCACCAAGATGTATTTCATACCACACGAGCTCACAAAGGGACCTATAAAATCAATTTCCCACACATCAAAAATCTCGACTTCCATCACAAAGTGCATTGGCATTTCATGCCTATTAGAGATTGATCCTTGACTTTGACATTGGTCACAGGCCTTGACCATTTGATTGGCATCATGGTAAAGCGACGACCAATAATAGCCACATTCAAGTTGATGTTTAGCCTAAAGTATATATATTTTCATGTATATCGCCTCATATTTTACTTTTGTTTCGTGAGTTTTAGATGTTAATTATGACTATTTATATTGATTTGTGGTGTTTTTTATGTGTCAGAATGATTTGGGAGCAATTGGGGACGAAACGCACAAAATTAGAGCGAAAACGCACAAAACCGGGAAAATGGCAATTTTGGGCGCCACAGGCAGGGTTGGGCGCCACCTGTGGCGCTGGAGGCAGATTATAGTTTGTTAGCAGCGCCCTGGTGGGTGCCTGGCGCTACCCAGGGCGCCGATGATGCGAATTTGTCCTAATTTGACCAGGACTCAGTTAATTCGACCCTAGACCTACCCAACACGTATAAAAGCAAATCTAACCTCAATTTTGAGGGGGAGAACGTGATTTTTGGAGAGAAACAAAAGAGCAACACACTTGGGAGCACGGATTTGATCGATTCTTCCATACCTTTTCTAGTACTCGTTGATTTTATGTTTGAAAATATTAGTTTTGATGATTGTATGAACATGTATGGCTAAAAACCCTATTATTCTAGGGTCATGGGTGAAACATGAATGTTATATTTGAAGTTTAATTTGACGAATTTGATTTTATCATATTGGGTTGTTTATTTAATTAAGTTCTTAATTATTTTGCTGAGTAGCTAACAGTGAAATACTATCTACGAATCTAGAGTTGAACTCGAAAGTGGGGATTCTAGATTGTATATAGAATTAAGGCATCGCGGAACGGATTCACAATTAGGATAGACATATACCTATTTGCCTTGCTTGGTTGAAATACAGGAATTGTAAATGCATTCTTGTTAATATTAATTCCATCGACATATAGGAGTTAAGTTAACTTGAATAGGCGAGTAAGAACTCGACAGATTCTTATGAGTAATATCAACCATGTCAATCAACAATCCAGATAAATCAATTAGTTATTTTAAGCCAAGAATATAACACGATTGTTAGCTAGCTCGTGACCCTGGAATATCCTCTCCTATTGATTGTTAGTCGAAATTACTATTTGTGTTGGTTGATTTCCTAGTTAATTCATTAATTGGTATTTTAGGTAGTAACTTAGTTAATTATATCTTTTGTGATAAATCTCTTGAATTGATAAGTTAATTGAGTTGAATCTGTCAAAAGTTAATCAATAAGTCTTCGTGGGACGATACTCTACTCACTACTTTATTACTTGACGACCACATATATTTGCGTGGGTGTGTTTGGTCGTAAAAAGTTTTTGGCGCCGTTGCCGGGGACTTCCAAATTAGCTACTTGACTGAGTTAAGCTTTTATTACTTATTTGTTCAAGTTTTACTTTTCCGTTTGCCTTGTTTGTGTTAACGCAAGCTCTTCTCTTGAATGCGGAGGAGTAGAAGCACAAACAACCTCCTTCCTTTTGATCCAGAAATTGAACGAACACTTCATAGAGTGAGGAAGGAAGTAGAAGCTAGAAAAAGAATAGAAAGAGAGTTGGACATCGTAGTTCAACCATAGCCAATAGAGATGGCAGGTAATGAAGAGCGTCCGGTGATAGAAGCCGCAAGGCCCAATCTTGCTAATATGACTCAGGCTATTGTGAAGGCTGATATTGCGGGGCATTTTGAACTCAAACAGTACATGGTACAGCTGATTCAGTCCACAGGGCAATATGTGGGTCTATATCATGAAGATCCGCAGAGGCATATTCAGAATTTTTTGGAAATTACGGAAACCTACAATTATCCTAATGTTTCCAAGGACTATGTCAGGCTGACACTATTTCCCTTTTCCTTGATGGGGGAAGCTAAGGAATGATTGCAAAAGGAGCCCGCGAACTCAATCCGCACTTGGGATGATTTGGCAAGGAAATTCTTAATCAGGTTTTTCCCTACCAAGAAGACAAAATCACTGAGAAGCCAAATTCTTGGGTTCCAACAACGGGATGGCGAGACACTTAGTCAAGCTTGGGAAAGATACAAGAAGCTACTCAGAGACTGCCCGCATCATTGTCAGACTGATGAGGTATTGGGTCACACTTTTGTTGATGGGCTAGATGAGGAATCAAAGATGAATCTTGATTCAGCTTGTGAGGGTAGTTGCATGGCGAGGCCGTACAGTGAAATTCAACTCTTGCTAAATAACTTCACTGCTAATGATCATAATTGGCAAGGAGATGGGGGACATAAGAAGAGCAATTAAATAGAAGGAAGATGGATTGAGCTTAATGACTTCTCAGCCATGAGAGCAGATATTGCAAAGCTGGTAAATCAGATGAACAGAATAACAATGCAACAAACACAACAGATGCAACATGTACATCAGATGTCTATTTGCTGCGAACTATGTGGTGACAGTCATATGAGTGACATGTGCCCCTTGAATCCTGAATCTATATACTATGTGGGGCAACAAAACAGATGTCCGATGAATCAGCATGCACAATATGGGAACACTTACAACCCAAATTGGAGGAATCATCATAACTTCTCATGGGGCGGAAATCAACAGAATCAGAATCAGTATAAGCCCCAAGGAAATTTGAATCAGCCTCAGAAGCCACCCCAACAAACAGAAGAGAGTACGAATGACTTGCTGAAGAAGTTGTTGCTTGACAATCAACAACTCGGGACTGGTTTTAGAAATCTTGAGAGGCAAATAGGTCAGTTAGCAGCAAATCAATATACTAGACTTGCTGGAGCTCTCCTGACTGAGCCTAATCCTAAGGCTCAAGTCAATGCGGTTACCTTGAGAAATGGAAGAGAATTAGAAGAAGTTCTAGATAAAAAGAGTATACAGCTAGACCTGAAGGAGAATTAGTTCCTAAGCCCGTTGAGGAGAATAAGAAAGAAACGCCAGAATTTGTGACAAGGACACCACCTCCGTTTCCACAAAGACTTCAAAAGCAAAAAGATAATGCTATGTACAAGAAATTCTTAGATATTTTAAGCCAAGTGCGTGTGAATTTGCCGTTGGTGGAAATTTTGCAGGAAGTGCCTAAGCATGCAAGGTATCTTAGGGATATTGCGGCAAACAAGCGAAGACATACATAGTTTGAAGCAGTTGCACTTACTGAATAGTGCAGTGCTAGAGTTCAGAGAAAATTTCCTCCTAAGTTGAAGGATCCTGGGTGTTTCACAATTCCTCTGTCTCTCGGAAATCAAGAAGTTGGTAGAGCCCTGTGTGATTTAGGGGCTAGTATAAATTTGATGCCATCCTCTTTGTTCAAGCAACTCGGATTGAGGGTTCTTAAACCTACTACAATCACTTTGCAGTTGGCTGATAGATCACTAGTTATACCAGAAGGAATTATTGAGGATGTGTTAGTTCTAGTGGGAAAGTTTATTCTTCCTGCTGATTTTATTGTTCTTGATTACGAGGCAGAAGAGGAAGTACCTATTATTTTGGGGCAACCATTCTTAGCTACTGGTGGAGCACTTATTGATGTTAGGGAAGGGAAGTTGAAGATGAGAGTTGGCACTGACGAAATCACTTTTAATGTGTACAAAGAACTTAATCTCCCTAAGCATTATGAGGACTTGTGCATGATTACTGCGGTAGAACTGAAGGGATAGAGCAGAGTCCTTTTGTGAATTGTAGTGATTCGGATGGGACAATTGAGTTGGAGGACGTGGTGTTGCAAGTTGAGTGTGTAAGGATGATTGACAAAAGAGCCAGAGATGAAAAGGGAGACCTTCTGAGAGCGTGTAAAAAGGCTAGGCTTAATGGGAGAAAGAAGAAGAAAAAGCGCCCAGCCTGAATAGAGTAGCAGTGTCGTGCCGCAACGTTAAATCAGACGCTTGTTGGGAGGCAACCCAACTGTATTTGTTTTCTTTCATTTTTGTTTATTTTTTATTTTATTTTATTTTTAGTATTTTTTTTTGTTTTGTAGGATTATGAGCATAGGAAACAAAGCCAATGGAAGAATGCAAAAGCGAGCTAGATGATTGAAAATAAGTGTGGGGTGCCCGCACAAAAGACCATTCCATGGGAGAAGTCTGAGTACCCCGTGAGCTACTGGTGCTTCGGCCTTTGGCCTTTCAGGGAGTTTCACTCTACTTTGCTTTTTAATTTGTATATGCATCGGGACTATGCATGCTTTACGTGTGGGGTGGGAAGTATGCTTCTTGTGATATTTTTGTATAAATTGTATAATTAGTTTTTAAATTTTTTTTGTTTAGTTAGTTAGTTTTTGTTTTTAAATTCTATTTTCGGTTTTTAGTTTTAGTTAGAAAAAGCTCGGACTTTTCCAGGCGATGGATCTGTTGGACAATTTTCTTGAGGGATTAAAGTCCGAGTAAAATACCAAATAGATTTTTTTTTATTTTTAGGATAGTTAGGTAGTATCCCTAGGTTTTTCTTTGGGCACCGGTTCTTTTCCAAGGGTATAGTTCGAACCGGGCACTTTAATTTTTTTTAGAGTAGTTAGGAAGAAACTGAGTAACTTAGAGATACCCATTGACATGTTTGGTGCTGGCATATTAGGTTATGACATACATTCTGCTCCCTCTTGTATTTGGTTTGACATGTGAAGCCTACGTAAAATTAAATAGCCTATTTTGTGATGCCTTAGCTCAGTTGTGAGACTTGTATACCACATAGTGTGATATTGCTTAATTCTCTCAATTATGTGTGCTTGCTTGACTTGAGAGCTGAACAAAACCGTTGTGATTGAGTCATGTACGATGTGTGAGTGAGGTCTAGTAATTTTCTATGCTATCCTGTGTAGTCTAGAACTTGCCCCGTGAGTTAATTGAAGCGAAATTGTAAGTTATGCTAATCTAGGAGATGACGTAGGCATTTTCTTTCTTGTTCATGGATGTACTTGTCCACAAAAATAAAAATTTTCCATTGCTAGCCCCTTTGAGCCTTTTGACCTTTTCTTTGGTACCCACATTACAAGCTATACCCCTATTTTGTTCTTAAATTGAGATTTTTGCACCTTTACCTCCTAAGGAACTTCGTCGCTAAAAGAAGTAGGGTGAGATATGGGGGATTAGTTTTGAGTGGAGCCATGGGAAAGGCCTGTTGGTGCATTAAAATTGAAATAAAAAGCCACTAGCCAATGAACTTTCATGTATGGAGTGTGTGGAGAAAGGAAAAAAAAAATATTGTTCTAAAAGAAAGAAAGAAAAAATTATAGAAGAAGTATGTAGAAAAAGATACACATCTCCAAATTTTATTAATATGTGCTAATGGGAGTAGAGAAGTGCTTAATTGAAAAAAATGGTTATTTTGAATACGCATTGTGGAAAGTGAATTGGTTGAGGAGAATATGTGTTGAATTGTGAATGTAGTGTATTAAAGTGCTTAGGAGGGTAGCCACTATTCCTAATATCCTACCCGTACCTTAGCCTACATTACAACCTTAAAAGTCTTAATTGATCCTAAATTTGGCTAACTTAAATTAGTGGAGATCTACCCTAAGGGCAAGCTTATGGTACGACCACGTGATGCATATGAATTCTTTGTGAGAGTGAGTGAAATTTTTGTTCAATTATGTGATGTCCTTAAATTATGTTCAAAAGCATATTTGAATGTGTAGACTAGTTATATTCTCTCTTTGTTATTGGTGAGGGCACATGATCTCATGAGCAATTGGTAATGTTGTAAACTTTCTTGTTGGGTAATTGCGTGAATTGAGATATCTTAGTGGTTACAAGTTAACTTTTGAGGTTTGGTGGTTGCAAATAGGTTGTTGGTATGAGTGATTAACTTGTTATACTTGGGCATGTTTAAAGAAGGGGAAGAATGTGAATTTTTGTATGTTCATATTTGGTTGCCGGTATCGATCATAGTCAAGGGGTAAGGTGTGTGATTGAAAAGTAAAATACTCCTTGTTAATGAACTTTGTAGGTGTTGGAGGGTAGTATTTTGTCCCATTGCTCGAGGACGAGCAAGAGTCTAAGTGTGGGGTGTTGATGTTTAGCCTAAAGTATATATATTTTCATGTATATCGCCTCATATTTTACTTTTGTTTCGTGAATTTTAAATGTTAATTGTGATGATTTATATTGATTTGTGGTGTTTTTATGTGCAGGAATGATTTGGGAGCAATTGGGGACGAAACCCACAAAGTTAGAGCGAAAACGCACAAAATCAGGAAAATGGCAATTTTGGGCGCCACAGGCAGGGCTGGGCGCCACCTGTGGTGCTGGAGGCAGATTACAATTTTTTAGCAGCGCCCTGGTGGGCGCGTGGCGCTACCCAGGGCTCCGATGCCATGAGTTTTTCCTAATTTGACCCGGACTCAGTTAATTTGACCCTAGACCTACCCAACACGTATAAAAGCAAATCTAACCTCAATTTTGAGGGGGAGAACGTGATTTTTGGAGAGAAACAAAAGAGCAACACACTTGGGAGCACGTATTTGATCGATTCTTCCATACCTTTTCTAGTACTCATTGATTTTATGTTTGAAAACATTAGTTTTGATGATTGTATGAACATGTGTGGCTAAGAAACCTATTATTCTAGGGTCATGGGTGAAACATGAATGTTATATTTGAAGTTTAATTTGACGAATTTGATTTTATCATATTCGGTTGTTTATTTAATTCAGTTCTTAATTATTTGGCTGAGTAGCTAACAGCAAAATACTATCTACGAATCTAGAGTTGAACTCGAAAGTGGGAATTCTAGATTGCATATTGAATTAAATAGAGCATGTTCTTGAACCCGGGCATCAGGGAACGAATTCACAATTAGGATAAACATATACCTATTTGCCTTGCTTGGTTGAAATACATGAATTGTAAATGCAGTCTTGTTAATCTTAATTTCATAGACATATAGGCATTAAGTTAACTTGGATAAGCGAGTAAGAACTTGAAAGATTCTTATGAGTAATATCAACCTTGTAAATCAACAATCCAGATAAATCAATTAGTTATTTTAAGCCAAGAATATAACACGATTGTTAGCTAGCCCGTGACCCTGGAATATCCTCTCCTATTGATTGTTAGTCGAAATTACTATTTGTGTTGGTTGATTTCCTGGTTAATTCATTAATTGGTATTTTAGGTAGTAACTTAGTTAATTATATCTTTTGTGATAAATCTCTTGAATCTATAAGTTAATTGAGTTGAATCTGTCAAAAGTTAATCATAAGTCTTCGTGGGACGATACTCTACTCACTACTTTATTACTTGACGACCACGTATATTTGCGTGGGTGTGTTTGGTCGCAACACAAGTACCTTCGCCGTCATTCGATTTCCCCCATGATGACCCCCAACCAGCGAGTCATGACATGCCTTTAGAATTTGCATAATCTCCTCTTCTGGAACACACCGCCTAATGATGTTATCAACACAATTGCGGAACAAGAATGCTTCTTCCCAGTAGTATTGCCGACACTCCCTCAAAAACTTTCTCTTTTGATAAGCTTCCAATCCATCCGGAATGAGGTCGCTAACCAAGTAGTTAGAAATATCAGCATACCAAGGAGTAGATGAAGAAGACAATGCCAATATGTGTTTATCAGGAAAGGCATCATTTATGTCAAGATTCTCCTTCGGCCTGCCGTCTTCTTCGAGCCTAGATAAATGATCCGCCACTTTATTTTCTGTGCCTTTGAAATCCTTGACCTCAATGTCAAATTCTTGCAATAAGAGGACCCATCGGATTAGTCTTGGTTTGGCATCTTTCTTCACCATGAGATAGCAAAGAGCAACATGATCAGTGTAAACCACCACTTTAGACCCCAACAAATAAGCTCGAAATTTTTCAAAGGCATATACAATGGCAATAAGTTCTTGCTCTGTCACACTATAGTTCACTTGAGCACCATTGAGCGTCTTGCTTGCATAATAGCTAGGATGGAGAACCTCGTTATGCCTTTGGCCAAGTATTGCTCCAATAGCTACACCACTGGTGTCACACATCAGTTCGAATGGAAGAGACCAATCCGGTGTGACAATAGTGGGTGTCGTGGTGAGATTCTCTTTTTCAAGGAGCTTGCACATGGGATTTGCAATTTTCGAGAAGTCCTTAATAAAACGCTGAGATCCGGCATGCCCCAAAAATCTTCGGACACCTTTTACCAAGGTTGGTGGAGGAAGTTTGGAGATGATTTCAATTTTTGCTTTGTCAACCTCTATGCCATGTTTTGAAATTTTGTTACCCAAGACAATGCCTTCATCTACCATGAAGTGGCATTTCTCCCAATTTAGCACAAGGTTGGTTTCCTCACATCTCTTGAGTACTTGTCTAAGATTGTCAAGACAATGCTCAAAAGAATCACCTACCACCGAAAAGTCATCCATGAACACCTCTAGGAAGTCCTCCACCATGTCTGAAAATATAGACATCATACACCTTTGGAAGGTAGCCAGAGCGTTGCATAATCCAAACGGCATCCGGCTAAAAGCAAAAGTTCCATATGGGCAAGTGAATGTTGTCTTTTATTAGTACTCCAATGCTATATTGATTTGGTTGTATCCAGAATATCCATCAATGAAGCAATAGAATGACCTTCCCGCTAGCCGATCAAGCATTTGATCAATAAAAGGCCTAGGGAAATGGTCTTTGCACGTGGCACTATTAAGCTTTCGGTAGTCCATGCACACTCTCTACCCGACGACCGTCCGTGTTGGGATGAGCTCATTCTTTTCATTGTGGATGACTGTCATGCCTCCCTTCTTCGGCACACATTGCACCGGGCTCACCCAAGAACTATCCGCAATGGGGTAGACCACCCCGACATCCAACCATTTGATTATCTCCTTCTTGACCACCTCTTGCATTGAAGGATTCAATCTCCTCTGGTGTTCAACACTCGGCTTGCTTCCCTCCTTCAATTGGATTTTATGCTCACAAATTTCGGCGGGAATTCATCGGATGTCCGCTATTGTCCATCCAATTGCTTGTCGGTGTTCCTGCAAGACATTCAACAATTTACCTACCTGCACATCATCCAACAAAGAGGAAACAATTATGGGTAAAGTATCATTAGAGCCAAGAAATTTATACCTCAAATGTGATGGAAGTGGATTGAGCTCAAGTTGTGGCGGCTCAATGATGGATGGCTTTGTGGGAGGAGTGGCTCTATTCTCTAAGTCAAGAGAGAGCTTCTTCGGTGCATAAGTGTAGGACCCACGTCCTTCTGAAGCATTCACGGCTTCCACATACCCCTCCATGTCCTCACCATCAAAATTTATCAATATGGCCGCCAAGGCCTCACCGAGGCACTCTTCCGCCATCTTCATGTCACTAACATCCTCTACTTCATCAACAACATCTATGACCGAGATCCCTTCATATGCATTCGGAAACTTCAAACCCTTACTAGCTTGGAAGGTGACTTCCTCATCATTTACTCGAAAGTTGATTTAATTTTGTTTCGAGTCCATTAAAGCTCTTCCCATAGCAAGAATGGTCTTCCCAATATGATAGGAATTTCCTTTTCAACTTCACAATCAAGGATAACAAAGTCATCCGGGAGAAGGAACTTCCCCACTTTTACTAAGACATCATCAACAATACCCATGGGTCTCTTGAATGAACGGTCGGCCATTTGCAATCTCATACTCGTAGGTCTTGGAAAACCCAATCCCGTTTGCTTGTAAATAGCAAGAGGCATAAAATTGATGCTAGCCCCATTATCACAAAGTACTCTTGCAAAATCTCTCAACCCGATAGTACATGGGATGGTAAATGCTCCCGGGTCTTCCTTCTTCTTAGCGGTTGTTGTAGCAATAATAGAACTAACCCGGTGAGTCATACTCACCACTTCATTCTTGGTAGATCTCTTCTTGGTCATCAAGTCCTTTCAGTATTTTTCAAATCCCGACATTTCTTGGAAAGCCTCCAAGAACGGGATGTTCACCGACAATTGCTTCAAAATATCATAAAACTTCTCAAACTTGCTATCATCTACCCTTCTTGCAAGCCTTTGTGGGAATGGAGGAGTTGGTCGAGGGATTGGTGGAGGAGCTTTTGGGGTATCCTTCACCTTTTCCTTAACCTCTTCACGCTTTGCTTTTTGGAATTCCACCTCTTGAGAGGGTTTCTCACTTTCAACAACACCCGGAACTTCAACTTGTGCCTCAACTTCTTGCTCACGATCATCCATTTCAACTACTTGTTCACTTTCATCTTGAAGTACTTTCCCGCTTCTAGTAGTAATAGCCATGAAATTAGAAGATGGACCACTTGCATTCCCCTTTTGGATTGGCAATTGTATCACTTGGAAGAGTACCTTTGAGCTTTGGATTTTGTTCTCTTGACAAGTCTCGCATTTTCGTCTCAAGCTTTTGTATAGAGGTGGTATGTGACCCCACGATTTCTGACATGTTCTTCATTGTAGCATTGCCTCTCTCTTGATTTTGCAAGATCTTTTCAAGCATTCCTTCCAACTTGGATTCATTTGAAGGACCCTCCTTGTAATATTGCCCCTTCGGTGGAACATAGGGGTTGGAACTCCGGTTGGCATAGTTGTTATTGTTGTTGTTCCAATTACCTTGACTCGACCCACCTTGATCATTGATCCAATTTTGTTGGCCTTGCCCTTGCGGGTTTGGCCTCCATTGATATTGTTGGAGATACCCACATTGAGGATTATGGACACAGTTTTCTTCTTCGAATTCTTGATTTCCCATTGGTTGCATATCTTCCACAACATTTACCTTCTTTGTCGGACTTTCCGTGAACATCTTGGTTAGCACATCAATGTTTGTGGCAAGCCGGACAATCAATTGGTTTCTCTCTTGGTTTTCTTTGATCATGTTGGTTAGAGAAGGAGTACCATAAGAAATTCCACCACTAGCATCTTCAGAATGCCATGCTTGATTGTGTTTGGCCATTTTATCTAGAATCTGCGTAATCCGGGTGAATGATTTGTCCATGAAAGATCCTTCTGCTGCGTTTTTTGCTATGGAATGGGACAATGGATCCAAACCCACGTAGAACTTCTCCATCAAAATAGCATTCGGAAAACCATGGTTCGATGACCTCACTAAGTATAAATTGAATCTGTCCCACGCTTCATGTAAGTGTTCTCCTGGTAGTTGTTTGAAGAAGAAGATTTTATCTCTAAGCTCAGACTTCTTGCTCTGTGGGAACCACTTGGACAAGAAGGCACAGACAAGTTAGGGCCAAGAACTGATAGATTGAGCAGGTAGATTTTGAATCCACTTTCTTGCTTCTCCAGTCAATGTGTATTTGAATACTCGCAATCTCAGGGCATCGTCTGTTACATTGGTCTGTTTATGCATGGTGCACACACCCAAGAAATTCCTAAGGTGTTGCGTTGGATCATCATCAATAGAGTTCCTGAATAATCCTTCTGCCTTAAGCATTAGGATTAACCTGTGCTCTACTTTGAATGTAGCGCTTCAACCCGTGGAGGAAGGATATCATTGGTATCATCAAGATATTCCTCAATGTACGCAAAGGGATTCTCCTCTTCATCATAATCGGTCATTCTCACCTAGCACACAAAGCAAAGCAAGAAAAATATGATGGAATAGAAAAGATGTAAAGTGCACACTAGTTAGTAATTTCAAAACCGTATTCCCCGACAATGACACCAAATTTGATACGCTCAAATTACACCTTAAAATAGTGTGAAGTGATCGATGTCAAATATAGTAACCCAACTAGGCTGGGGTCGAATCCCACAAGGAATAGGCGTGAAAAGTTTACTTGAGTAGTGTGAAGCTTAACTTAAATCGTATTTCTATTCTGTTAGAGTAACAAGAGTATTGTAGTTGATTGTATGATAATTGGGTGAACTAGTAACAACTATGATTGTATAAGATTGTAATTAATTTGGTAAACTAAACCAAGGTTGTGCCCCTTCAATGAAATGTAATGTTATTGGTGTTAATATGATATATTTCTAATGGAAGGTCTTTTTGATATGCAAATGATTTCTAAATAACTATCCAATATTTTCCAATAGTTGGGTAGTATTTCCTCTTTATAATTTTTCCAAATATAAAAGAGTACATTTAAGAGTAATCAATTTATGCCAAATAAAACCCACTTATTCCTAAGCGATTCTATTAAACAAGGTTTAAAACCTTGAGTCTTTCATATTTATTTCTACCAAACCCTAACTCACTTTTCCAAGTAAAGAAAGAATATAATGGCACTTGTTAATGTTTGCAACCACCAACAATAAATGAATAATGAGAAATAAATATATATATCAACCAACCATTATATATATATTCAATGTTAAATACCCATTAACATTACACCCATTTAGGGTCCACAACCTTAGTATTTAAAACTAGTCACACATGCTAAAATATAAAAAAGAAGAGAATATTAAATGTCATAGTGCTTACAAAAGTGCAAGATTCTTCACTTTCAAATCTTCCAAAAGATGGGAATATTCAAAGCTTGGAATGTAGACCCTTTTTCAGACAAGATGCCCCCACAAAATCCTAATAAATCTATTTATAGTGGGCTAAAAATCGGGGCCAATTTCGGACAAAAATACCCTTCCAGGTCAATTATGCGACCCCATATCTATCGCATAACAGACATGTGGTTCGCATTCTCTTCAGTTCCATCTCATCTTCACAACCCTAGGTTCCAGGTAGTCATCGCATTTTGGTTATCGGTCCGCGTTGTTGATATGCGACCGCATATTTCCATCGCATTCCTGATCCCAACAACTTCTCCTAGAGGTTTGCGATCCATTATGAGGCCCACAAACTTATTATGCGGTCGCATAATGGACCGCATTTCCTTCTCTTGAATTGTCCACACAATCTGTGGTAATTTGCGATTTCCTTGAGCTTTATGCGGTCCGCATGTTAAGTTTGCGGTCCGCATGTTAAGTTTGCTGTCCGCATGTTCAGTTTGTGATCCGCATTTTGTCTTCTTCTTGCCCTTTTTTGCGGCTTTTTGATTTCATTTCCATATTTTTTGGTCCTCAAGACACATGCACTGCAAAACATCAAATTTACATAAGTATAACAGACAATTGCATTTAAAACGAGCTACAATCTAAGCAATTGGTATTAAATATGCCGAAATTCTCCGGCACATCAATCACCAAATGTTTCCCTACTCCATTTTGACAGTGCTGCCTTCACCCTCTTGAGCTTCTTCTTGAACATCAAAATTGGATCCCCTATGAAATTATCGTCCCAATTTTGCCTCACCACATCCATAAATGTAGCATGGTTAGTCCAAAAGTTCAAGAACATGAAAGGCTTGACAATATTGGTGGTCTGGTCTCCACATGTCATTAACAATGGTGCATGATCTAATCCAGTTCTGATTAGATGTTCAACTTCAATATTTGGCAACATGTTTTGAAATGGCATATTCACAAAGATCCTATCTAATCTCTTGAATATACACGCAGCATTGGGTCTCCCATTCCACCATGTAAATGGGCTTCCTTTATATCCTTGCTCAAACAAACCACACGAGTTTACACAAAATGCAAAATCCTCATATTTAGGAAGGTGTACTGGCAGTCCTCCTATTTTCTAATCTTCATGCAATATCACATTGAAATCCCCTCCTACCAACCATGGAAATTTCATATCACTTGCTAAGTAATACAACTGATCTCACAATTCCAACCTCTTCATTGCTGAACATTTTGCATAAACAAATGTCATCATCATGTGTTGCCCCAGATCATGGTGAAACACTCTCACAGTCACCTGTTGCTCAGTATCCTCCACTAATTCCCATTCCACCACTGCATCAAAGAACAACCATATCTGCCCATTAATATTTGCATAAGCAGTCTCCATATTCAACCTTCTTCTATATCTATCAATGAATCTCTTTTTTTGAAAAGGCTCTATCAACGCACTACACAAAAACTATGCTCCATATTCATGTTGATCACCCTACGAAAGACTTGCTGTGTATTCAGACCATATGTTCCATATTGATGTTTTGATCATCATCATTTAGATAGAGAAGGTTCCCTCCTGGGCATTATTCTTGAAAGTTGTGGTAGCTCTTTATTCTGATTCTTCTTAGTTTTCTTACCTTCTTTAGCACTAGCTGTGGGTGATAAATCTCCTTCCCTAGTGACTTGTTTAAAGTTTTCTACTGTTGATTCATCATCTCCTTCATCCTTCATCCTTCATTGGATTTTGTCTCATTAAGTCTTCATCAATTGGTGTCACATTGTGTGTAACTAAATCATGTAAATGCTGTAGAGGAGTCCTCTGTGGAACTCTAATTTGCAGCGGCATAATTTGGTCAGTGCCAGAATCCATCGGCACTTCCTCTATTTCCCCAGTTGCTCTTGGAACAATTGCCCGCTCATCAACATTTTCATTGCTATTCATCAGAGAAGAAGCAGCAGCCTGCATCATTTTGAATTGTTGCTCATAGACACTGGCTAGCCCAGGAATTACTGTTATAGGCTGCTCAGAAATGTCTGTTCTATTGATATCACCACTCTTTCCATTTCCTGTGCTTTGGTCTGACCCTAGTGTATCATCCCTAACCTTCACATTATCATCTCCATCAAGTTTGTTCTCCAATGCATACACCGAAACACCATCAATCTTGCCAGTTGCATTAGGGATAGAGTTTAATATTTTTTCTTCATTAGGTGACCCTGGCGCTAGGCCTAGCGTCGCCAGCCTAACACATGGGGTACCTGGCTTTAGGTCTTGCATCTCCAGCGTAACGCCTGGGGAGCCTGGTTTAGGCCTGGAGTCGCCATCCTATCGCCAGGTGGGCTGCTATACCTCACTTTGTCTCCTGTTGTCTTTGTCGTTCCTAGTTGATCATCCTCCACCTCAATTGCATCACTATCTACAACTTTTTTTGAGTTTATCTCATCAAGGTCCTCCAGCTGCCCAGAATCTGCAAATGTTTGAGACAAAATATCTTGACATGTTTGGTTTGTAGTCACATTGAGTTGCCTTAGCTCTTCTTTGCTAGTTCCAAACCTTCTATGAACCTAGTCGATTGTGGATTCCTTATTAGATTTTTCATCAGTACTTTGATCACTAGGAACAATAGGATTAGCCTTAGCTAAGTTCCCATTATGCTGATCTTCCAACATTCTCTCATCTTCTTCCTTCTTTACACGCTTAAGTTCCTGTTGATTACCTTCTCCAGCTGGTTTAGTATTAGCATCCTTCCCAACCCTAACCCCAGAAGCCTTAGGATTAGGGCTTGACACTCCGATATTGCCTTCTTTTTCCTTCTCATGTCCCTTCTTGTATTGCTTTTCCCCATGTTCCTTCTTCTTACCATTGCTATGATCCTCACCTTTGCCTTCAGTAATTTGTAGAGTAGGTTGATGAACTTCCTCAACCTCTAGTGCATTGAACTTGTTCTTGGTTGCTACTTCCTCAAGTTTGGCCTTCCTTTTACCCTTGTCAGCTTCCTTACCTTGTTTTTTATCAACGATGTGACCCCGATTATCCCTGTTTATTCTTCCTTGCTTGTATCCATTCCTACTTGGCATGATTAGTAGCAGGCTTACCAACCACCTTTCCACTTGACAGAACCTTTGTTGAATTTGCAGCTGTACCAATTGCATATTTGCTTCCCACAACTGTCTTCTCCTTGCCTTGATCCTCAACATCTTCATCAAATCTCTTGTGTAATTCAGGATGAATTACCCAACATTCTGCCTCACTATGCCCTTGTTTTTTGAAAGGCTTGCAATATTTAGGCATATAATCATACTTAATCTTAATCCATTTAAACTCTTCTGGCCCAGATTCATCTGCTTCTTCAACAATCTTAATACGCTTAGGGAAATTACCTAGCAAATTCACTTCCACCTTTACATTAGCACAACTAGGTCTAGTCCCATTTAGAGTTTCTAGGTCTACATGTAATGGATTACCAACTGCACGAGCTAATGAAAATACACATTCCTTACCAAAGAAATTTGAAGGAAGTTCTGGAAACTAATCCAAGCTATGGAAATTGGAGTCTCTTCATGAGGTGTCCACCATGGATTCCATTATGTACAACGCATCTGCCACATGTCTGATTGGGCCTTTATATAAAAAGCTGGCTTTGAAAGAAGATGAACATAATCCTCCAATAAAGACAGCCTAATTAACACATGATTTTCTTCAATCAAGCCAACTGAACAATGACCCTTGATCTCACATTGAATTGGAATCACTTTACGTAATTCACCAATAACAGGCTTCCCATATGAAAATTTCCCCAGAACTGCAAGTTGAAGCCCTTGTTGTACGATGGATTACTTCACTTCTTGTTTCTTCCACTTCACAATTGGTTCTCCATGAAGGAACTCAACTAGTTTCAATGGGAGCGTAGCTAGGGTTTGTATGGGCTTATTTATAACAGTAGGGTTTAATAAATTCGCATAGGTTTTAGGTGTATTAGGGTTTGTATCAGGGTTTGTAGAGGTTGGTAACGAATCGAGGGGTGGGGGGGGGGGCAGGAAGAATACGGACCAACCTCGAGAGGAGGCTGGCCGCCGGCCGTGGAGGCCATGAAAGGCAATCGCCGGCGTGCACTGTTGATCGCTACTTTGAGGAGAGAGAAGAGAGCTTTTTGGTACTTACAAAATGGTTTGAAAATCTTTTGGATGGGAAAAAGTTAAAGTATCTGGCTAAGCTTTTAGAGGAACAAAAATTACTAGCCCAACTTGGTTATTATCTTTCCCTAAGTCCTATAAAAGTACATTTGTTATTGCATTCTACTTCTACTAGTGAATTTTACATGACATTTAAAAAAATATCAAAAATTAACCGAGCCTGCCGATACCGAAGAGAAACCGACATGATTAGGATGGTTTCAAAAAGTCTAATTTTGGTTATTCATAATAGAATAACCAAAAAATTGGTATGGTACAAATTTTATAAAATAACTAGCCGAACATAACTTCCTTTCTTTCTTCATCTTTTTCGGATTTTCCTCCATCTTCATTTTCTAAAGAAATGGAAAATAATTCCAAAACCGTTCTGTAAAAAGAAACTCTTTATACTTCACAGCCGGCTACGGAGGTCGAGGAGAGCGCTCCCTGTGCGGCCATTGATGAACCAATGCCAAAACCCCCTTTGAAAATGATCACCCCTGGGGGATGTTCGGCCAACGTCGATTTCCAGGTCGAAAATCCTTCTCCGTACAGGGCCGGTGCGAGGTGGTTTCGAGATACACCTGCTCGATTACTGAAGGTCCTCCCTACGTTCCGAAAAGACTACAACTAGACGATAAAGACATACTTGCCCGACCCTGAAAAGGAAATCACCACCTATGTCGATGGATATTCAAGTGTTTACACTTATCCCTTTACATTGGGCCCGGTGGACCCGGTCATTTTGGATTTCTACAGGAGGTACAATGTGTACCTAGGCCACATCCATCCATCAATCTGGTGGATCGTGATCCTCCTCAGGTTTTTTGTGAACAAAATCGATGGGTGCTCGTTCACCATCCATCATGTACTCCGCTTATACAGTTCCCGAATCTTCCGGGGAGGACTAATAAAGCTTGTGCATCGGGCCAGTAAAACCCCGTTCTCAAGTATTGATGAGGATCGGGATCGGGGATGGCAAGGAAGCTCTATCAGGGTGAAGACATTGGACTTGATCCCAGCTGAATGCAGGTAATTTCCCGAGAAGTGGAATACAACACGTAAATATAACCTACTTTCGAGTGTCGATTTATTACTTACTTCTCTTTTTCTTATCAGTGCTTTGTGATGGTGAAATCATCGCTCGGGTCCCAAATGCTCTCCCTCGACTCAAGGACTGGGTCGAGAGTATCGTTTCTCATATGCCCTACTCCGAGTGCTCGTGGCGCAAACTGTCAAAGGCCGTTGGGAGGCTGGTTCCCATGGTGAGACTTCTTTCCCGAGTAGGTTGTATTGGGACTCTCCTTTTAACATTAAGCCATTAATCCCTTAACTTCTTTTTGCAGGCTTATCTAAGGATGTCGAGCTTAGGCCTCCAGTTGGTGGCGAGGACTTATCTGCCGAGTCCCCAGCTCCGAGACAGGCCGAAGAGAAGAAAAGGAAGAGGGCTCCGAGTTCGCCAATCTCGGAGAAAAAGAAAACAAGGAGAAGGTTGGTGCGCAAGTCAAAAGAAAACACCAGCGCCTAACTACCAGCTTTGGAGTCGCTCTATCGACTGAGGGACGAGTCCGAAGAAGAAGGGGGCTTCTGAATCAGAGATCTGTCAAGTCGATCTGCCTCAAGCTAGGGAGGTCGATGAGGAGACCAGGGCCGAGGTTTCCTGAGATGCGGGCAGTGCCCCGAAGGAGTTTTGAGGGCGTGGATTCCACTGCCATGAAAGACGTCGCCGGATTAGGTGACATAGAGGTACCAAGGAAGAGTCCATCCTCAGGGGCAGATGGGCCTAACTCGAGCCTAAAACTGATCAACTGGTTCCCTGCCCCGAGTGTGGATCCTGATCGGAAGCGGTCCATTGTCATCACCGTTCTGGAGGATGCCCGAGTTCTTTCCGCCCCCGTAGGGGTGGCCAGTTATCTCTGGTACCTGGTGAACGAAGAAGACCAGGCCAAAATGAACGAGGTGAGCGCACCCTGCCTGTTCAACAAAGCACAATAGGTGCTGAACCGGGTAACTTTAGATAGCTCTTGATGATTTCATTTTCTCCTCTTATACTTGAACTAATTCATTGGTAATCCTAATATTTTCTTCGTATTTGTAGGCCTCGGTGCTTCACCACGAAACTTTCCTCCAGTATCGGGATGAGTTGAACCAACTCGAAGCTGAAATCAAAGAGCTTACTAAGAAGAGAGACACGTACAAACTTCTCAGCGAGCAGCATGAAGGAGAGGCTAAGAGCTTTCGAGCTGAGTTGGAAGCGGCTAAGAAATAACACGCTGACCTGGTTGAACGGGTAAAAATCATTGAAGTTAGTAACGATGAGCTAGACACGGCGGCTAATGGTCTGAACTCGCAGGTCCAACATAAGATTGATCAGATCGACCAACTCCGAGCCGAGATGGATACAGTCAAGGTCGAGGCCGAAGAGTGAAGAGGTAGTATGGACCGCCTGGCATCGGAAAAAGAGACTTCCTGGGCGCAGTTGACCTCAGCGGATGCCCAACTTCGAGCGATGATGGAGAAGGCTGAGGCACGGTCCCAAAAGATTGATGAGCTCCAGTCTCAGCTAAGCTCGGTTGTTTCCGATCAAGAGACCCTTTCCAAGGAGCATAAGGCGTCCAAGTCGTCGGTTGAAGTAACCAAAGCCGATGTTGAGGCAGCCCAAGGACCGCCTGAAAGATATTGTCGAGTACGTGAAGTAGCAGTCCTAAAGGGAGGCCCTCGAGGAAGTTCATGCTCGGGATTTTGATTTGTCAACCAAACGCAAAAATGCTAAGGGGCTCGAGGCTAAGGCCAAGAAGTTGGTGTATCCCGAGGACGAAGAATATTCCGATGGTATGGGCGAGTCCGGAGGCGGAGAAAACTCTGATGGTCCCGGTGATGAGGCGCGCTCCGGTGGAGACCAAGCCGTTTAGATGTCTTATAGTTTTTTTCACTTGTTTTTGTACTTTTGTACCTTTGTGTCGAGGCTGTTTGGCCTTTGTAAAGATCTTATATATATATATATATATATATATATATATATATATATAAGTCTCTTTCTCCC